>JAGPOW010000145.1:5135641-5156894 GCA_030014935.1 Caiman crocodilus
CAGCCTCCACAAGAGAAGGTTGAGAGGCGACCTTGTGGCTGCCTATAAGTTCATCACAGGGGCACAGAAGGGAATTGGTGAGGCTTTACTCACCAAGGCGCCTTTGGGGGTTACAAGAAATAATGGCCACAAGTTAGTAGAGAGCAGATTTAGACTAGACATTAGGAAGAACTTCTTCACAGTGAGAGTGGCCAAGGTCTGGAACGGGCTCCCAAGGGAGGTGGTGCTCTCCCCTACCATAGGGGTTCTCAAGAGGAGGTTAGATAGGCATCTAGCTGGGGTCATCTAAACCCAGCACTCTTTCCTGCCTATGCAGGGGGTCAGACTTGATGATCTGTTGAGGTCCCTTCTGACCCTAACATCTATGAATCAATGAAACAGCTGTTACTCCACCGCGCCAGCGGTGCATGGTTATTTTTAGCTGCTACATAACTGTAGTAATGTGCTACAGCCATGTACCTGTGGTGTCATGGCTTGTGCCTGCTGACACTATGTTGCCATAGTGCATTGCTATGGGAACATAGCATATCATGCAAATACACCCATCTAGTCATAGTTTACTGCTGTATACATATAATGCTTACTTAGGCCTTTGAGAGATGTTAATTTTGTTTGTAGCACTACAAAAAGCAGAGGGCTATGTGCACATGCATGGCCCCTGTCTGGAGTGCAGCAGAGCTGCCACAAAGGTAGTTTCTCCAGCCAAGGGGGTGATGGAGAGCTGCTCTTTAGTTCCTTAGAAGGACAAGCTCATTAGTAGGCTTGCCTGATGAGCTGTTGGTGTTGTGACACCAGCTGATAGAGACCAGAGACCACTACTTCAGCATTATTCCCTGGTTTTGGACTGACCATGAGCCCTTTAAAGTTCCTGGCTCCTAGCAGCCTGGCAGCTGGCATGAGCTGGTCTCGGGCTGGTTGGTAGCACATTAAAGTTCCCGGCTGTCAGGCAGTTCCCCTGGAGGGGGTGTTCTCCGGTCTCACGCTGCCTGTTGTTCCACAAGTTTAAAGGGCTCCCAAGACAAGGCTACACATATGTTTTAATATGCATTGATCTATTTTAATGTGCATTAAAGCATCACTAGAAAAACCTGTGCTATTTAGTTAATGCACATTAAAATAGGCTAATGTGCATTAAGCATCACTAAAAAGTGTGCTCTTTAGCTAATGCACATTAAGATAGGTGAATGCACATTTTCCTGGTACCTCACGATGGAGGGCATTTATACTTGTGCTCCAGAATTGGTGGTGGAGGGGAGCAGGGTCTTAATTACAGTGGCTCTCAGAGACTGTTTGACAAGCTTTAGATAAAGTGTCCCTGTCACCATTTTGAAGCATGGGGACACTGATACATGAGATGCAGGAGGCTGCTGGGGCCTGGTAATTGCCACACTCCAGCAGACTCAACTAACTGAGTCACTGTGATGTGCTGGAATTACAGCATGTTGGAGCAACCTCCCTGCTTGTGTATAGGCACCTGGAGGCACTAAATTTAATGTGTATTAACTAAAGCATGTTAATGCATGTGTAAATGCACACCTGGGCAGCCTGAGACACTGAATGCTGCTGCAGAGAGAAGTGGTCCCCTGCCCTGTGGGACACGCAGAAACAACCCTTGTTTGCAGGGTTCCTACAGGGCACAGGTAGCTTTAGTAGTTGCCACCCACCCTGCAGGGATCAGGGCTGTTCCAGGTCTTCCTGTGGGGCAGATGGCTCTTGCCTGTGTCCTAGTGGTAGGAATGGGGCTCCTTGCTGTGGCTATCAGAACATGGGCTTTGTCATTTTGGGGGCAGACCTTCCATTTTTATCTAAGAACGAATAACTGGAACTTCTGGCTATTCACTTTATGTTGTTGGAAACTGGCATATAGCCCATAACAAACGTAATGTCTGCCGGGGTCCTTAGAAAGCACTGCATGTGAGTTACTGCCATTTACTGTAACGCACGGCCCCACACCTAGTAACAGGGAGACCTGCAATCTGACTGTCAGTACAGCATAGCTTCCTATCTTGTAAAACACTCTAACAGTTTCAACAACTTTTTTTCTGTTCAAAGTTTCCAAAAATGTTGTAATTGGAGGCCTAGAGTTCCAGCTAATCCACTTATGAGATCAACAGTGTTTTATGCCTGTTTATATACAAGAGGCCCCCAAACCAAGCTTTCAAAGTCCACCTTAGAACATATACAAAGGCGTTTCAGAAAGTATCAGCAATTTTGAAATTAAAATTATTTTGCATGTAGTGATCATGCACTGGGCCATGTCATTTCTCTACGTAGTCATAAACAATGGGTGTGTTTGATAGTCCTGCTATCGGTGTTCACCACTGCTGTGTTGTTTCCCACTTTGTCACAGACATTCACCATGGGTAGCCATTCTGCCATTAGTTTCTGAAATACCCATGTATATCCCAAACACAGTTAAAGAAAAGGGAATTTGAGCTGCAATGGGAATACAAGCTGTCTTCGAACAAGACTTTCTAAAATCAAGAAGCAATTCTTCTAATCTCTTTAAATTCTACTCCTCCCTATTTTTTCTTTATTTTTTAGCAAACCACTGTGAACTATTAATTATTCTATATACTGTGGCAGGAATACTAAAATTTCATTCACACAGCACATATACGAGTGGTGTCAAGCTAGCAGCCTCTCAGTTTGTTTTAATAAAAGTAGAAGAACATTTAATATAACTTTGACCTGTTTATTTTTCTCCCATTTATTCTGTTTTCCAATGTAAATTTTGAAGAAGGGAGGAAAATGTTAACTACTGTATATGAAGCAATTATGCATGCAATAAGGCAAGGTTTTAAACATGTCATTTGAAGAAATTCACATTGCACTTAGCATTCAGATTTAACTTTACATGAACAGTTTAATTACTGATTTATTTAGCAACATGATTAATGGTCTAGAAGAAGGGATAAATGGCACATTAATTTAAGTTCCTAATGACACCAAGCTAGGAAATATTAAAAAACAACAGTGATGACATGGAAATTATGCAATGGAATCTAGATACTTCGAAATATGGGTAGAAAACAGCAAGATGCATTAAGAAAAAGTAAACAGCCATGTATCTGAGAGAAAAAATAATTGAAAACACAGTTTTTTTCAGTAGAAGCTAAAAACAGTATCACCAACCTAGACCGAGGAAGGACAGCAGAAAATAAGGTAGACATAGATTGAGTATGGCAGCAAAACTGTTAAGATAAAAACAATTAGATACTAATAACAAAAGATTCAAAAGATAAAATACAGTTAGCTTTTTGTAAATGTGCAATAGGTACTGTTTTCAGATGTTATGTTTGTTTAGATGAATAGCTATCCAGAGGAAAGAAGGAATATTCAGGGTTATTCAGATTTGTATAACTAATAATAATGGGATGAAAGGGAGGAAACTGAAGTTATAACTGGTCTATAAGAATATTGATTATAGATAGGAGAATCATAGAAAATTAGGGTCCTCAAGCAGGACCATCCCAAACCAGATTATCCCAGCCAAGGCTTTGTCTACCCAGGTCTTAAAAACCTCCAGGGATGGAGTCTCCATCACCTCTCTGGATAACATGTTCCAGTGCTTTACTACTCTTCTGCTGAGAGAGGTTTTCTTAATATCTAACTTAAAACTCCCTTGCTGCAACTTGAGACCACTGCTCCTTGTTCTGTCATCTGCCACTACTGGGAACAGTCTAGCTCCGTCCTCTTTTGAACCCCCTTCAGGTAGTTGAAAGCTGCTATTAAATCCCTTCTCAGCCTTCTCTTCTCCAGACTAAATAACCCCAGCTCCCTCATCCTCTCCTCTTAAGTCACATTTTCATTGCCTTCTGCTGGACTGTCTCCCATTTGTCCATATGCTTTCTGTAGCAGGGGACCCAAAACCAGATCCAGTTCTCCAGATGTAGACTCAACAGTGCTGAATAGATAGAAATAATCACTTCCCTCCATCTGCTGGCAACACTCTACTAAAGCAGCCCTGTATTATATTAGACTTCTTTGCAACAAGGGCACACCATTTGGCTCATATTCGACTTACTGTTTACTGTAACGCTCAGGTCCTTTTCAGTAGAGCTGCTGCTTAGCCAGGCAGTCTGAGCCTGTACAAGTGTATGGGATTGTTTCATCCTAAGTGCAGGAATTCACACATGCCCTTATTAAACCTCAAGGCATTTCTTTTGGTTCAGTTCTCCAAATTGTTGAAGCATGCTGAGGGTGCTCTCCATCCCATCTTCCATGCAATTGATGAAGATGTAGAAAAAAATCAGTCCCAGGACCAACCCCTAGGGCACTCCACTTGATACTAGCAGCCAACTAGATATTGAACCATTGATTATTACTGTTTCATCTTGATGATCCATTCAGTTTTCTGTCCACCTCACAGTCCATTCTTCCAACCCAGACTTCCTTAGCTTGCTTGTAAGAATGTTGTGGGAGAGCATATCAAAAACCTTGCCAAAGTCAAGGTATCTCACATCCACTGTTGTTCCCACATCCATAGAGCCAGTCACCTCATCATAGAAGATAATCGAGTTGGTCAGGCATTCCTTGCCCTTGCTCAATCCATACTGACTTATCCTCATCACCTTCTTCTCCTCCAGGTGCTTAGAAATGGACTTCTTGAGGACCTGCTCCATGATTTTTCCAGGGAATGAGGTAAGGCTGACCAGTCTGTAGTTCCCCAGATCCTTCTTCTTGCCTTTCTTAAAGATAGGCACTATATTTGCCCTTTTCCAGTTATCTGGGACCTGTCACAGTCAACACAACTTTTCAAAGATAATTGCCAGTGGCACTGCAATCACATTGGCCAATAACCTAGGCACTCTCGGGTGCATCATGTCTGGCCCTGTGGACTTGTACACATAAACCCTTTCTAAATAGTCCCTAACCTGTTCTTTTGCCACTGTTGGCTGCTCACCTCCTCCCCAAACTGACTTTTCCTATGAAGAATGAGGTAAAAAAGGCATTGAATAGTTCAGCCTTTTCTGCATCATCTGTCGCTAGGTTGCCTCCCCCATTCAGTAAGGAACCTACACTTTCTCTGATCTTCTTCTTGTTGCTGACATACTTGTAGAAATCCTTCTTGTTACCCTTCATGTCCCTTGCTAGCTACAACTCCAGTTGTACTCTTACACTCCTCCCTAGTTGTTTGTTCAAGTTTCCACTTGTAAGCTTCCTTTTTGTGTTTTAGCTTAGTGAAGAGTTGCCTGCTAAGCCCAGCTGTCACTTGCCATACTCGCTAATCTTCCTTCACATTGAGAGGTTTCATTCCTGTGCCCTCAGTAAGGTTTCTTTGAAGTACACCCAGCTCTTCTGGACTTCTTTCCCCCTCATTCTGGCCTGCAAGGGGATCCTGCACATCAGTTCCCTGGATGAGTCAAAGTCTGCTTTTCTGTAGTCAAGGGTCCTTACTCTGCTACTCACCATCCTTCATTTCCTCAAGGTCCTGAACTCTGTCATTTCATGGTCACTGCTGCCCAAGTTGCCATCCATTACTACGTTCCCCACCAGTTCTTCTCTGGTTGTGAGCATTAGGTCAAGAAGAGCATGGCCCCTAGTTGGTCTCTCCAACACTTGTGCTAGGAAGTCATCCCCAACACACTCCAAAAGCTTCCTGTTTGCTGTTGTGTTGCCCTCCCAGCAGGGTGTCAGGGTGATTGAAGTCCCCCATAGGAACCAGGGCCTGTGATCAGGAAAATTCTGCTAGCTTTTTGAAAAATGCCTCGTTCTCATGGTCTGGTGGTCTATAGCAGACACCTACTACAACATCACCATGATGTGATACTGATATAGTCTGCTAGGGGGAGGGGTGGAAATCACTTGCAGATTAACTGTAAAAACTAATCTGGGATGGACATGTGAACAGATAAAACAATCCTCCATAAATGCATGTATGCAAACCCATTCCAGTTAGCTGTCAGTGTTGGCCTGTAGTTTCTTGGGACGGTGTCTGAAACAAAATTTAGAAACTATCAGAAGGGCCAAGTTTTCACTGGATGTAAAGAACACGATTTAGAGTTTTAGGAGTGGGGAGGTCAATTTTGTCAAGTTTGGTGATTTGGGATTTAAATTTGCTTTGATATTTTGATAGATGCAGGGAGTTTTAAGTTTTCTCAGTGAACAAGATGATTTTGAATAATAGCAGTAGTAAGCATATTTTAACTTATAATGTTCCAAACCTTCAGGACAGAATCTTCTTCAAGAGTTCTTTGCACAGAACAGTGAAGATGAAAATCACTGTTCAGGTTATTCTGAGTATGCACACGAACAACACAGTATTGCACATCTGCCGAGAGGTTTGTTGAGAAAGAGGCACATGTGAGAATTTTTTTTTTTTTTCTTTCTAGGGCACATTTCTTGACCGTGGGAAGAAAAGATGGTCTTTCGCATGCCACTCTTAGCATTCCCCTTGTTGTTTAAAAGAATATTACTCTTACTGCCATGCTGGCTTTGTAGCTGATATGGACTTTGGGGCTAGTCTCTTTTCTGTAGCAGTGTTTTCAGTCAGTCAACACATTTGAAGTGTCTATATGGAAATGGCATATTTTATCAGTATTCACTGCCTGCCACGTGCAGTCACTGAATCTAATCTTTCTTACCACTGATCCATTTCCTGTATCCATGACTTGTCTACAGTGCATTACCACTAAATTAAGTGGTGCTCTTTTATGTTATGCAGTCATTAAATTTTATTTTCGGAGTCTTATTTCTAGTAGTGTCAGTAGCTTATATGACATAAGCACATATTGGTATTGATATATGTATATTGGTATACTTATTTAGGGATATATTAGTCCTACCGAGGCCTGTTGTGCAGAGACCTGTCTTCTAATTTATTCAAGGCAATCAAACTCCAATTCACCCCACTACATAACACTGTTTATACAAGTCAGCAAAATTTCAAGGCAGATAGGCTAGTATGATCCCAACAGAAAGGTCTGCTAATGCTACCTGAAGACAGTTTTAAGATCATGACTGCTAAACAAAGTGAGAGAATGGACCTAAATTGATGTATTAGAAATTTGGCCTATCTGATGAGACAAATAATGAAGAGAGGGACTATTTCAACCATCATTCCACACTTTGTATGGAAATCAAAAGGTGGAAATAGGAAAACTAAAAGGAGCAAGTGTCACTGTCAAGGCTGCCACCCCCATGGTATTTGGGACCTCAGGAACCACTGCAACACGGCTGGGTTTTACCCATTCAGATTCTGGAAAATGTTTCGATAAGGCTGAGCCAGAGGAAGGAACGTAGATGACATTTTAAGTCACGAGCTTTGGCTTAGTAGTGAGAGAACCTGGAGTGCGAGTCTTAAATAACTGCTGTCCCCTTCCCCTCAAATACCGTTTTTTCTTCTTTGCCTTCTTTCTTCTTTCTTCTTTTTCTATTTTTGCTTCTCTTTAATAAGAGTATCGTCTATCCAGCCAAGACAGACCTTGTGTAACACTGTTATGAGCCAGTTACCAGAGCAGTAGTTAAAAACAAAGCTTCAAACAGCCAGATGTTGCTGTAAGAATTCTAGGTCTCACTGGGTGCATCACCTTGCAAAATTAATATGACACAATCAATTCTGGAGCTGTTTGCACTGGAGTTAACTGCTCCCAGGCAAAGAGTCTACATGTGCCTCCAGGACTGCAGCAGTTTGAGCCAGGATGGAGCAGCCCTAGCCTGGCAGAGGATATAGGTGGGCTCTTCCTTGGGTTTTGGGTGGCAGTGTTAAGTAGCAGGGTGCCCAGCTGAGAGGCACAAGGGTGCAGAACCTGAGGAGCTATGTGTCTGGTGGCAGGCAGCCTCTGTACTTTAGCACCCTTGTGCCCCAGCCAGCCCCTGTCACCATCTACATGTGTTTTCCAGTACAGTTAGTTACTCCGCCATAAGGTAATACTGTTCCTGGCAGAGTTAATTATTTTATTGTGCCCTAATGCCAGCCCACATGTAGACAGTGATGCTTTACTGAGGAGTTAATTAGTCAATGCCTCAGTAAAGCACATGTGTAGATGCACCCAGCGAAAAGAAACATGTACTGGGCCCATATTTTTACAGGAACGAGGCTGGAAGAAGAGTCAACATCAAAGACAGAAACTGCATTTTCTATACTTGCTGTTCTTTTCCTTTCCCTTTGTGCGTTATCTTGTTTTGTCTTTGGGGAAGTAGACCAGACTTAACAACAATGACAACAAAAAATATATCTAGCCTATGTCAACTAAATCTTTTTCATTTCCCCGAAAAGGGAAATAATTACCAACTTTAACATCGGCTGAAATACTGGTAAACAAGGGGCTTTCCTCATAAAGGCTCTCAGGGAATAAAGAGAAAGAGATGCTGTTAAAGAATATTGTCCTTAAAATGTTCAGTTTAACAAATTTTTAATTCTGTCTCACTCTCCAGACAGCTGATGCCAAATCTTATTTCACTTTTCTTGCTGAATTGGCACTTACATAGCCAGTTATGCTATGTTGGCACTTATTCAGAGTTTAGATTCTGTTTCTACCTACATAGCTACCCTCACCTTGCAGTTTCCTTCTGAAATGCTCAGCAGGTCTCGCAGAAGCTGTGTAGGCTCCAGGGTAGAATAGGATTTCCTTGGTATATGTACAACTGGGTAAGTCCCCAAAATTTTAGTTGGAGAAAAAGTATGAGAAATGATGGCGTGACATCAGTAGTTTTTTGCACTTTCTTTTCATATTTGCTGCATAAGATGGATAGACAGCAGTGGGAGAGTTTCACCGACTAAGGAGTAAAAGGCTAGACAACAAAGCTCCCCTCACATACACTTTGCAGGACAGGATACACATCACTGAGCCACATACAGCCTCTGACTTACTTTTGTCTTCCTTGTTAGCCCTGCTTATCTTTCCATCTTGGCTGCCCATTGAGATGGCTTCAAGCAAAGGGCTGGAGCATGGATACTCACTGCAATCCATAAGCCTGGTAGTTAGGGTACTTCATTGGGAAGTGAGGCATGTAGGTTCAAACCACCTTGGAGGCACGGGTGCTAAAACCCGGATTTCCCAGTCCCTTGTTAAATGCATGACTCACTATGCTATCTGGCTAAATGGTGAAAGAGCCCTCCTCCTCTGTTTTTACTTTGGGCGATTCCACAAGTACCTGGAGGGTCTTAGTTTGCCACAGGTTGAAACAGAATCTAAAAGCTGTGTATATGCCAAAAATTCAGTTATGTAACTATGCAAAAGCCACTTGTGCACATAAAGGCAATACAGAATTTAGCCCATAATGCATAATTTCTGGCAAAATCCTAGCTTACACAATGATAATCAGAGAGGTAATTTACTTTAGTATGTAGACATGGTTGTATTTTCAATGAGATACAAATGCCTCCCAAACTGTAGCCACGTATATCTCATTAGGGTTGTGCCTCTTGGTTGTCCAGTGGCCTATGTTCAATGGGAAGATGCTTTCAGTCCTGCCTTACCTTTGGCCTGATTATTTTCTCATGATTTAAGAAGTAAGAGTTAAAATCACCTTAGGAAAGGTGAGTCTAAGTCCTCGTTTCTCCTAGAATTTCCAGTCCTAGGTAGGTGCTCTAACCACTGGGATGTTGGCCAGTGTAAAATGCAAACCCCAACATCAAACAGCCACTAGTCCTAGCTCCTCCTCCTTCAGCATCATGTCCTGTCACCATGTTCATATCTGAGTTCAAAAACAGGCACATACTATTGTTTGATTTGTAGCCTTAGCAAGGGTCTCGTCGGTACATGGTTCCCCTGTAAGTGAGCAGGCCACTAGGTTAGGATATAGTCCTACCTTTTGATTGCCTCCAGCTCCAAGTGTTTACAAAGAACATCTGTTTATCCATGGTAAACCTGAGCTGCAATGAAGATGTGTCTAACTGCAATGCAGCTAGATATATCTGGCACAGGACTGAATTGCCTCTGAAAATGAGCAATAGGGACAGACTTAGCCATGCAGAGTGAAATTGCAACCAGCTGAGATATTAGGGTATATATGTGATTTAGACGCGGTTGTAAAGCAAAGTAGAACAGCACTGAATGACTTGTACACCTGTGTGACACTTACATGTATTATGTGCTGTCGTAATAAATATCATGTATGAGCAATGAAAAGGAAAGTTATTCCTTTAATCCTCTGGATAACTCAATTTTTCTATCTTTTTATGTAACTTTATTGAAAGGTAGTGAAATAGCTAATGGTGAGTGTTGCCATTGTACTAAGCAGGCCAAAGTCAAAATACCCAATCATGTTTACCTGTTTAGTATTGTACAGTGACAGCCCTATTAACAACTTTGACTTTTGAGGCCCATTGATTGACATTAACACCACAGACCTATGTAGACACTGGATGTATTCCAGATGCAGCTTTGTTTCCCTTCAAACTGTCCTGTGCATTACAGTTTTGGGGGAAGTAGCACTTAGATAAGAAGGTATGGTAAAGCTGTAGTGGATAAAAATACCTGGTTGATAAATCCTCTGTTTGAGAAAGCTGGGGACACCCTAGTTCTTTTAATAAACTTTTTTCTGTATCAGAAAATGTTCTACTTATAATCATGCCAGTATATTTCAATCACTATATAGTGGTACAACTTCCTGGATGAAAACTTTTTTTTCTAGTGCGGGGTGGGGAAGGGAAGGTTTAACAGTTTTGTTAAACACAGATGCTTTCAGATGTCACAAGTTTAAACTGATATTTTGGTGCAATAATAGCTTTTTTAAGTTTTTCCTCAGGGAATTATGTTCCTAACATACTCTTTGCTCCTGGCTTGGAGAGGATATGGGAATTCATGTTCCCTGAAACTGGCCTCTCTTCTGAGTCTGTTAGCAGAACTGCCAATTCCTACTAGCTCTGTTGTAGTTTGGACTCCTAACTGCCATAACGCTGCCTTGAGATCATCAACCATCGTTATGTCCAAGTTTTCTCACTTCTGAGCTGGAACAGATATGCACAGGCAGCCTCATAACAAAGACCTTGCATCACTCTTTAGTTACGTCTTGAATGTTTAAGCCTGTGAGGAAAAATGTAAGAGAAGATCACAGCACAGCACTGGATTTAGAAAATACATTTTGCAGGATTTTTAAAAATTGCTTGAAGGTAACACACCCTGTCTTGGAACTGCTGCTCCAGTTTGTTTGGGGTTTTTTACCTTCCTATTTCTTCTTCTTTTGCACAGCAGAGATGTGTTGTTTCCTAAGCTGTTCTACTTTGTATAGCACTCAGCTGGAACAGGTGCTGATAAAAATCCTGGCATCTTCTGAAGTGCTCATCACAAGCAGCAGATGGAAGAGTGTCAGTGCTGCACTGGCTGTGAGATGGCTTTGCTATCTGGGGTCTACACAATGGAACAGGCTTGGAGTCTGGTCTTTCCTCCGGATCCTCCAGCAAGTGGATCTGGAGGGTCCGTGTATGCATGGGAGAGCTCTGAAGGGCAGGGGATGGAGTGAGACTTCTATACCTGCACAGCCTAGTGCAAGGGCGCTGCAATGCATGCACATCGGAGGAAAGGGGAAGACAGAAGAAGCTTCTGTGTCTCAACAGTAGGAGGAGCCCAGAGCCTCTACATTTAAGAGTCAACTGAGTCCTGAAACGGGAGCAGCTGTGACTGATGTCAGGGGTGACCTTCGGAGGACAGCACGCTGTGTGCTGCCTGAGGTTACAATGTCTGCTGGGGCTTGAACACATTTTGGTATGTGGAAAAGCTACTGTGACTGAACAGAAACCTCCTGCTGGTTTGTTCTTTTCTATATAAAGGAAATTAACTGCCAAAATGTCAGGAAGCTAGGAAAGAAAGAAGCTAACTTCTTTGAAACTTTCTCTTGCAGTGAAGAGTGTCAGCCAGCTTCTGTCTGTGATTTCTCAGGAGACAAAGCCTTGTCGTTTCCTGAACGGAGCAGGATGTGATGTTGTACAAGGCCGCAAGTCCAACCCCGTCCTCTCAGTCTAGAAGAGAATCCCCCAGCTGTTCAGGATCAGATATTCCTCCTGGATCCAGACAGGAGAATCAAGACAGTGGTAACCACCATCTGAGTGTGTGCCCAGGGAGTCAGGCTGTGAGCCAGGAATCTGCCTCTTGTATTGATGGCTTTCTCTTTCCTTTTTTTTTTTCCTTAAAAATTTCCCACTAAATATATTGGACTTAGAGCGTTCTTTATGAGGAAATCAGTAATCGGATAAATTCCTCACTAATCAGATACATTCTTTGACCAGTGGGAAGACTAGCTTTTTCATCTCTAATGTCTCTGATTCCGTGATAATTATTCCAAGGCTGTTTTTCAAATGCATTTGCTTGGGCTGAGTTATTTCCCGTTCTGTTTGCTGCTCAGTGTGCAGAGGGGGTCTCGCAGTGCCAGGTGAGCAAGTCAGAGAGGAAAGCTGTGCTGTTTCCCCAAATAGAAATATCTTTATTAACATTTAGCAGAGATCTTTATACGATTTCTGAATAGGCCATCTGTTTGTTGAAAGATGTTCTCATCTTGGGTGGTAGTGGGGACACTGATTTTGATTTTTTTAAATTTTTTTCTTCAACACTCAAATATGTGCTGGATGCTGTGCAGTCTTTAATTGAAGATCTTATGGTCTAAGGCCCTGATTCTGGCAGCTGCTGCACTTTTGTGGAAGTGGCAGGCAGGATTTACTCCGGGCGTGTAAGCTAGCACGAGCTCTTTCCTACACTGGGGCAATTCACTAGGACAGTGGTTTTCAACATGTTTTCATGTGTGGACCCCTAAAAAATGTAAATTGTGTGCTGTTAGGCAAATCACTGAACTGTTCTGAATCTTGTAAAACATCTGGATAATAGCTGTGTTGTGAGGAGTGATTGATTGATTGATCAATTTAATATAGCTAGAGCCTTGATATTCCTCCTACTGCAACAGATGCAATAACACTCCTACTTTAATGCTTATATTGTAAATGTAAGTTGCTCCCTGTGTGTGTACTTATTAAATCTTTTTAAATATTGATTATTTATTGTCCCAGCTTGATAAAGTACTAGAAACCCATCATTTTGGTGGCCTTTTGTGGAATGAGTTTGTGATGTCTCTGTGCTTCCTGGGGGTGTAGGGGGAACCACGTGCATTACAAAAAGTCATCACAGCTGAAGCTGATTCCCTACTTGGCAACCACGGACTGGGACTCTGAGACTGAATCCTCCACACACCTTCTATGCCAAGTTTGTGGTACATGGGCCAGGCAGTGAGAGAAGCCTTAATTTTGCCTGCCACTGGGTAAACAGGCTCTCTGTATCTAGCCACCAGAATGAACTGTGCTTTAAAAAAGCTGACAGAGAGATGTTGATTTGGTGGCTTATTTATAGGTGGGAAGGAATACTTGCAAAAAATACTTTCAAATATGGTTTGCTGTCCAAATATAAAGTAGCGAGACCTGCAGTATGTGGGCTTGCTGTGTAGCTAGCAATCCTCCTTGATCAGAGTGAGTTCTGAGGGCCATTAGAGGTAGTCTTACAAATTAGATTGGATTATCTCAGAGTGATGTTGGAAGTCCGTGTTGGAAATTAAACTGGAAACTTTACTCATTAAAAACACACTTTAAGAATCTGTTTTTCCTTCTGGGTAATAAGGAAACCTGTGCTGTGTATTTAAACCTTTCCCTTGAGAGCCCATTTCAGACTCACTGGTGTGTGGAATGATTACGGGATGTTAGCTCTCCTTGCCTGGGAAGGACAGCATTTAATTAAACATGTATCTTCATCTTTCTCATACCCTGGTATTTCTCTATGGCTTGTCTGGGCAGGGGCTCAGGCATATTTCTGCTATGACTTGGTGAAGTGACAGTTATTACTGTATTTAGCCTTCGACCCATTGCATTTCTGACACCTGTACTTCAGTGTGAATGAGGTGTTCTGTGGTTTTAACTTTCCAATAAATATTATACATCTGCCACTAACAAACCAAACCAAATAATCTTTCTCTCCTTTTCACAGATTTTGTTAAAAGTGACATATCTCATATTTTAAACAGAGCTGGACGTAGTTATCAGATGATTCCTGCAAAAAGGGCTGCTTTAAATGAATTAAATTCTGGTAGGTAAGGGTCTTGGAAGTTTGTTCTTCTAATACATGTTTATCAATGGGGTGTGTGTGTGTGTAGCATCTCTTTTACCTGAATGCCCACCAGTCTTAAAGAGATTCTTAGACTGGTGTTTGCTAGAGGCCAGGTAGAGAAGTTCACGTAGATATTTTCATGCTAACTAAGAACCCATTGTTTTAAAGGAGCAATGCTTCTGATACCCGTAGTAAGAAATGAACAGCCCAAACCTTTTCTAATAAATAAAGACTGAAAAAACACTTTAAAAACACTTGATGCCTTTGATTCATCGACTCTAGGGTCAGAAGGGACAAGAGTGGGCCATTTATTTCAGCCCCCTGCCGCTGGCAGGCAAGAAAAGGGTCACCAAACCTGGGGTCATGTGATCCCAGTCAGGTGTCTGTCCAGTCTCCTCTTGAAGACCCCCCCAAGGATGGGGCAAGCACCACCCCCCTTGGAAGCCCACTCCAGATCCTGGCTGCCCTGATTGTGAAGAAGTTTTTTCTAATGTCCAGTCTAAACCTACTCTCCAATAGCTTATGGCCATTGTTCCTTGTTGTTCCAGGGGGTGCCCTGGTAAACAGATCATCACCTACTTCATATTGCTCCTCCCTTATGAGATTTTTACTTTGCCACAACGTTCCCTCTTAACCTTCTTTTGGAGAGGCTGAAAAGGTTAAAGTCCCTTAGCTTTTCTTCGTAGGGCCTTCCCTGCAGGCCTTCAATCAGGCAAGTGGCTCTTCTTTGGACCCTCTCCAGGTTGTCCACATCCCACTCAAACTGCGGTGCCCAGCATTAGACACACTACTCCAGCTGTGGTCTGACCAGTGCTGCACAGAGAAGGAGAATCACCTCCCTGGACCTGTTTGTGAAGCGCCTACGGATGCACGACAAGGTGTGATTTGCTCTGCCGACTATTTCATCCCATTGGTGACTCGTGTTCATCCTGGAGTCAACAGCGACTCCAAGATATTTTCCTGCCTCAGTGGTGCTAAGAAGGTCACCCCCCAGCATATAGGTATGATGGCAGGTTTTTCTCCCTAGATACAGCACCTTGTACTTGTCCTTATTTAATTGCATCCTGCTGCTCTCTGCCTACTTCCCCAACCTGTTGAGGTCAGCCTGGATCTGGTTGCTCCTCTCCAGGGTGTTAGCTTCGCCCTATATTTTTGTGTCCTCCACAAATTTGGACGGGATGCTTCTCACCCCCTCATCCAGATCACTGATGAAGATGTTGAACAGCATCGGCTCCAGAACCGAGCCCTGGGGGGGCTCCACTGCACACACTTTTCCGGGTTGACACTGACCCATCCACCACCACCCTCTGAATGTGACCCCTGAACCAGTTTGCTACCCGTTCTACTGTATAATCATCCAAGGCAAATCTCAGTTTATTAATAAGGATGGTATGGGGTATCATGTCAAAGGCCTTCTTGAAGTCCATGTAGATAACATGCACCTTGACTCCTGTATCTAAACATTTGGTGGCCTTATCATAATAAGAAACTAATAGCAGGCAGGTCCTGCTTGACTAAACAAATCTGTGTTGGTTACCCCTCCATTTCACATTAGCCAGCGGGCTCCCACAGATGTGTTCCTTGATATTTTTTTTCCTAGGATTTTCCCTGGGATAGAGGTAAGGCTGATGGGTCTATAGTTCCTGGGATCCTCCTTCCTTCCCTTCTTAAAGATGGAGATGACACTGGCCCTCTTCCAATCCTCTAGGACCTGACTTGAGCACCATAAGTGCTCATATAACCTTGCCAGTGATTCAGCTATGACACTCACCAACTCCTTCATTACCCATGGGTGCAGTCCCTCTGGTCCCGGTGATCTGAATACGTCCAGTCCCTTCAAGTGTCCTTTTACCATATTGGCACTGACCGTTGGTTGGCTGAGGTTCCCCTTGTTGGTGTCTGTGATGCACATTAAGGGTTCCACCTCTGCTGGAAGTGTGTTCCAGATTCTAGTTATCCATACAGAAAACAATTTTTCCTTATGTCCAGCTGAAACTTTTCCTCAACTAGCTGGTGCCCCTTGGTCTGCATCTTCCTGGGTGGGAGGAGGAGTTCTGAAAAGTTGTTCACCTAGGTCCTGCTGTTCTCCCTTGACATATTTATAGGCAGCTATCAAGTCACCTCTCAGCCTTCTTTTGCTCAGGCTGAACAGTCCCAGATCCCAAAGTCTCTGCTCATAAGGCCTGTCCCCCAGGCCCTTGATTATGTGAGTTGCCCTTCTCTGCACCCTTTTGAGCTTGTCCCCATCCTTTTTGAAGTGTAGTGCCAAGAACTGGATGCAGTACTCCAGTTGTGGCCTCACCCACACTGGATAGAGAGGGAGGAGAACCTCTATGGATCTGTTGAGGACACATTGGCTGTTGCATGCCAGAGTTTTGTTTGCTCTGTTGATGATTTCAATGCACTGAGCTCATATTCATCTTCTGGTCAATTGATACCCCCAGGTCCCTTTCGGATGCAGTGCCAGCCAGTGGTCCACTATCCATTGTATAGATATGGTGAGGGTTCTTCCTACCCAGATGAAGGACTCTGCATTTTTCCCTGTTGAACCTCATTTGGTTTTGTTCAGCCCATAGGACCAGCCTGTCTAGGTCTTCCTGAATCCTTGACCTGTTCTCTTGTCCTCACAGTTTGGAATTATCCGCAAACTTAATCATTGCTCTTTTCACTCCCTCATCCAAGTCATTAATAAAGATATTAAAGAGCACAGGTCCGAGCACTGATCCCTGGGGTACACCACTGGAAATGGCCTTCCAGGATGAGGCCACCCCATCAATCAAGGCTCATTGTGATTGGCCGCTGTTCCAGTTCCCAACCCACCTCACTGTAACCTGGTCTAGACCAGAACTCTCCAACTTAACTGAGAGGAAACAGCATCAAAGGCCTTGCTGAAATCTCGGTAGATGACATCCACCTCCTGTCCCATAACCAGGTGGTTAGTTACCTGGTCAGGTCCCAGGTTGTTTAGGCATGACCTCCCCTCTACAAAGTTATGCTGGGTACTTCTCAGTACCCCACCAGATGTAAGCTTGTGGGTGATGTCCTCCTTGACCATTTTTTTCAAAGATTTTCCCCAGGACTGAAGCCAGACTGACTGGTCTATAGTTGTCAAAGTTATCCCTGTTTTCCTTTTTAAAGATGGATACCATGTTTGCCTTCTTCCAGTCACTAAGGACAACTTCCGAGTTCCATGATCCCTTGAACAGCCTTGCCAGAGGCACCTCTATGAGCTCAGTCAGATCTATGAGCACTTTCGGGTGAAGGTCGTGTGGACCAGCCAACTTGAAAACATCCAGTTGATCTCATAATATCTTTACCTGTTCTGGACTGGTTTTATGAGGACCACTGTCATTGCCATATTCTCTGTGCTCCTGGTCTGGCAACCAGTTCTCTCCTGGCTTCAGGAATACTGATGCAAAGTAATTGTTGAGGAGCTCTGCCTTTTCATGGAGGTCAAAGGTGGTTTTCCCCTCTGTGTTCTATAGTGGTGCCACAGTGGAGCTTGATTTATTTTTTCCTTCCTCCCTATGTACCTATAGAAGGATTTTTTGTCATCTTTAATTTCGGTCACCAGCTTGACTTCCATGGATGCCTTGGCTTTCCTTGTCTTGTGTCGACAGGTCCTGGCCTCATGAGCATACTCTTCTCTGGATCCCAAACCATTTTT
The DNA here is from genome assembly GCA_030014935.1 of Caiman crocodilus. Classification (NCBI taxonomy): domain Eukaryota; kingdom Metazoa; phylum Chordata; order Crocodylia; family Alligatoridae; genus Caiman; species Caiman crocodilus. Next base: position 5,153,336 of record JAGPOW010000145.1, read on the forward strand.
CCATTGGATGTACACTTCTTTTTTTCAGATCTCTAAAACTGAAAAAAACCCGGAAAACATTTTCAGAGACCATGATCACTCACAATTGCCTTTTAAAAATAGGCTAGAGTTGCATGTGTTTAGTTCCCTAAACAAACCATGTAGGTCAGAATCCTAATTGTACTTTACACCATCAGACAAGTTACTCAACAACAGTTGGCATTTATGAAAAATTTGCATTCCTAATTATTTTTTTTTTGCACAATTGTGCAAATTACTAATGTTTTTTTGCATGTGGCCCGTGGTTCTCAACCCTTTTAACCTCATTTTTCCTCCCCTCCCCCCCCCCCCCCCGCAAAATCTGGAATATAGTAGCACCCTGTGGAGAAACAGCTAAAATTAGGATGGTGCCGGGTGAGGGTGGCAAGGGCAGGACTGCACCCCACCATGCCCTGCTTTATTTACAGGTGGGCCTCTTCTTTTCCCTAGATCCGCACCTGAAGGGGCAGTCAAGGCCCGCTGCTGTTGCAGCTGCTGTTCCAGTGATTCTCATGCTAGTGACCAGAGCCAAATGCCCTTCCTGCTGATCCCAAAAGCATGGGAGCAGCTGGGCATGAGCTTGGATGAAAAGTGTGGCTCTGTATCTGCCTCTGTGTGTGTGCGTGCGCGCGCGTGTGTGTACAGAAGAGTGTGCTCCTGGAAATGAAGGTGTGACCTGGGTGGAGTCTGCTGTGGAGTAGGGAGCAGCTGCGGAAGCCACTTTTCCTTAGTATCTTAGTATCTGGCACTCAGCACCAGGCAGGGAGAGGATATACCATTCTCTTTCTAACACAGTGACTGGGTGCTGCAGCATCTTTGGAATGGTCTCACAGCACCCTGAGGTGCCATGGCACCCTGATTAAGAATCACCGCCCTTGGCTGTGCTCTTGTTGGGCAGGCATGTGGTTTCATTTGCACAAACAGGCCTGAGCATTGTCCCCAGAAATGTAATTGGGGAAAAAAAATCTCTGCTGTTGTGGCTGCTCACCTTCTCATTTACCCCAATGGTACATCTGGATCCAGCCTCCAAGGAGCCCTGTGGTCCAGATTTGACTTTTGGGAGGTGGGGGCAGGGTAAGTTTGACACATGAAACGGGCTTATAGCTGTAGTGTTTGTGAGATATGTCTTATGATGTGATCCTAAAATTAACTAAGGATGTATGATTACACCATTTCCCTTATTTGCAGCTGAGGACAATTTTTGTTTTCTTTATAGACATTTACCTGCTGTTAACCTAACTGAAGAATGCTGAATCTTAGGCATGAATGTATGTCTTTCCTATAGGGTTACCTTTTTACTGCTTTGATAGCCTGTGCAAATAGAGATACTTTCACTAAACTTCTCTTGCCATGCCTTAAAATCTGACTTTGTTTTAATAATATAATTGCTGTAGGCAATATCAAGCATAATAATGTAGTAGTAGTAATAATAATGTAATAATAATAGTTTTTGTTGCTGATTGAGTACAAAATCAAAGGTTAATATTGTAACATGATTATTTTTTGAGTAAGTCTTTGTCTTGCTGCCAGATCTTAGTAAAAGAGCCTTGGTTTTTATTTGCTGGCTTGGCTTTGGATACAATAGTAACTAAATGGGCTGCAGGATCTGTCCAGAAACGTGCTGTTTTAGTGGGAGTAGCAGATTAAAAAAAAATTTCTTCAGCATTTTTATATAAACCGATGTGTAATTAAATAGTTTTATGACTCTGTGGACTGGCCTTGGATGATTGCAAAATGAGGTTATTCCATGAACAACTATCATGCAGAGATGCTTTTTTGTAATGATCTGTTGTATAGAAATATAATGAGTTGAACACAGACCTGTATTAGATTTCATACTTGGGAGTGAGTTATCCGTTGCTTGATTCAGTAGCGTACAGCGACGGAAATGTTTGAAATAATTATTGTTAAAGTGATCATTGTTGTTTTTGACCTAAAGTTTTTCATCGTCTTTTAAAAATTTATTACAAACTAATGGAAAATGAGTGTTGCCCCCAGAATCTAAACAAAACCAAAAGAGTGGAATTATTCCCTGCCAGAACTAAAAAGGGAGCTATCAGTTCATAAGACATTATTATGAGCTTTGGAAGAAGCAAGGATTTTTGCAATATCTTTTACTGGATGAACTGTATAGTTGAGGTCTGGCTTTTTCTTGGACAGGTGGTATATGTACATATGACGTGTACTGCAAAGCTGCCTAATTAGCTCTGCAGTAAAGTCTCACCGTCTACATGTGCAGCCCTGTTAGGTTGCAGGAAACTAATTCATTCTGCCACAGATTAGTACTTATAAATACAAGTACTATCTTGCCACTTGTAGTTCTTCAGTGTGCAGCAGCACATGCGTAGATGCTGACAGGGCTGGTTAGGGCATGAGGGTGTTTCAGTATGGTGGTTGTCTGCTGGCTAGCCCCACACTGGAGCACCCCTGTGCCACAGCCAGCCCCTCTGCAGCACGTTGAGCCAGGCTGAATCAGCTCCAGGCTGTCAGGCTCACTTTCTGAGTCCCGTGCAAGCTGGGGATGCTGTGACCCAGCTCAAAGTACTGCAGTCCCGGGTGCACATGTAAACACAGTGCCTGAGAGTAATAACTCTGGCACGATATGCCCTGGAGTTTATTGCTCCATGCTAACAGCATATGTATATGTATACAGGCCATGCTGCAAGAGGCTTGATGTTCATAGAGAAGCTGACAAGCAGGAGGGAGGGAAGCTGGGATTAACCCTTTCACAGCTGCTTTCAGATCAGCAGCAGTCTTTGACTCTTACCTCCACTTCAACCCCATCACACTGTTTCCTGAGCAGTCACACGGTGTTGACTAGACAATGGAATATGGAGGGGGATAAGGACAGAGAATAGAGCAAGGATAAATGAAGGTTAAAATAGGGGAAGCTGTGGAAGTGTAAGAATATGAAAGACGGAGAATGGTGCTGATAATGCAGGGAAGTTGGGGTCAGAGAGAAAAATAGAAGGCAAGAGAAAATGTGGTGAGCTGAGAGATAAGAAAATGTGGTGAGTTGTAGGATAAGAAGGAAAAATTGGGAGCAAGGAGGTGTGGGGACTGGTAAAGAAAACTGGATTTGGCGGAAGGATGGAGAATGAGTGACAGATGCTAGCACTGCGAAGAAAGGAAGAGATGTGGTAGAAGACCGCAAGCGAACAGGAAGCTTTGTGGAAGCAGGGAAGGAAGTGGGGACAGGAGATAGGAGAGTAAAGGTTAGGGACTGGAAATGCAGCAGGGGAATGAGGAGCGATACAGACAGGAGTGATAACGGGGTCTGTGAGGATTCGGAGGAAGACAAGGTGGGTAAGGACACCGGAGGAATGGCGGGCTGAAGAGAGTATGAATGGAGGCGTCCAAACTGAATTTTCAGCTTTATGCGATTCCATACAAATTGTGGTCAAAGCTTCTCTCTAAAACAGGGGTGGGCAATTATTTTGGCTGGAGGGTCACTTAACAAGTTTTGGTGAGCTGTGAAGGGCCTCAAGGGTGTGCCTTTTGTCAAACTGTTAAGTCCTGGCTCTTGACAAGTACCCCTTCC
>JAGPOW010000145.1:5156994-5418045 GCA_030014935.1 Caiman crocodilus
GCCATCATCTTGGGACTAGACTAGAACTCCTACCCTATCAGAAGCTGACCAAAGGGTGGTAGTTGTTGAACCTGTTGGCCCTTCCCTGGACTCGCCCTGTTGCCAGGCCAGTGAGATTCTGCTGGGATCAACCATCCATCCTGCTAGCCCACACTCACTCAAAGCTCTACTCTCTTGGGTCCCTCAATAGGTCTCTCATACTGATCCCATCACCCTGGGCTTAACCTGGACCCTCAGTAGGTCTTCTGTGCTGAGCTCCTTGATCTGGGCTCCCCCAAGCCTCACAATAGGTCTTATGATCCTAGCCCTTAGCCCAGGTCCCTAGGAACCTCTTGCAGCCCCTTAGTTCCTCCCCAACCCTCCAGACTGCAAAAGCTGCTGTTCAGTTTGGGGGAAAACGACCCCTCCCCTTCATCGGTGCTGGGCCCTTCTTGCTGCAGCTACCTGGAGCCCACAGGAGCCACAGGGTAGCCTACCTTTGCACTGCCACTGCTGCCTCCAGGCCACCCAGTGGGGCAGCAGCGGCAGTGCAGAGGAGCCACAGGACCATCCAGGTGCAGGCTCTGGGTGGCTCCAGCAAGAAGGGCTCAGCAGTGGTGAATGGGAGGGGCTGCTCTTCCCCCACAGTGAACAGCAGCTCCTGCCTGGCTGCTGCCACTGCCACTGCTCAGCACGTGTGGGCAAGTCTGGAGCAGGCACAGGGCAGGCTGGGGTCGGGGCTGTGCGCCTCAGTCCCCACCAGTTCCATGGTGCTGGGGCCAGGGGCAGCGGCAGCCAGAAGGGACTGCCATGGGGGCTCTCCAGCACGCTTAGCAGCAGACCCAGAAGTGGACCAGAAGCACTTCCAGTCCACTTCTGGGTCTGCCAGGGAGCGTGCTGGGGGGACCCCCATGTACCCTTGGCTCAGTGACTGGTGCCTCCTGGGTCTGCGGGGGCACCCGAGGTCCCCTCATGGCTGATCGCCGAGCCAGGGAGGTGTGGGGGCCAGGGAGGTGTGGGTGTGTGCCCCAGCACGCTTCCTGGTGGATCTGGAAGTGGACTGGAAGTACAGTGGTCCACTTCTGGGTTCAACACTTATCATGCGGAGGGCCCCTGCACACTCCTGTGGGACACGCCGTCCGCCCCAGCATCACCATGATCACAAGTTGCACTAGTACCTCGAGGTAAGTAGAAAAAACTTTTAAAGCTGTATCTATGTCCGAATCTCTGATTCTGTGAATTAGCATTGAATCTTCAGAATAGGATTTGGCTGAATCGAATCAGGGACAGTGATCCGAATCAACAAATTGAATCACTGTCCCTGATTCAGGCTGAATGCGAATGCGAATCGAATCGGGCCCGCTTCACACGCCCCTAGTTAGTACTTCATATTAGAGGTACTAAAGTGTATGGGTACTATATGCAAATTACTGCAGCTATGTTTATTTCAAGGTCATTTTTTTTTTCAAATTTGCTCTTCCTTCCATGTACTTAGGGGGAGCAGGATCTAACAGCAAAGAAAATTAGGGTTGGAAGGATCCTCAGGAGGGCATCTAGTCCAAATCCCTGATCAAAGCATGAGCGGCCCCAACTAGATCACCCCAGTCAAAGCTTTGTGTAGTTCAGTCTTTGGAGGTTAAGTCCACCACCTCTGGGTAACTTGTTCTAATTTTTTACTACCCTCCTAGTGAGAAAATTCTTCCTGATATGTAACCTAAAGTCCCCTTGCTGCAACTTGAAAACATTGCTCCTTGTTCTGTCATCTCTCACCACTGAGCATACTTCAGCTCCATCTTCTTTTGAACCCTGCTTCAGGTAGTTGAAGGCTGCTATGAAATCCCTCCTTAGTCTTCTCTTCTCCAGCCTAAATAAGCCCAATTCCTCAGCCTTTCCTCTTAAGTCATGTCCTTCCCCCTCCCCGATTTTGTTGCCCTTCGCTGGATCCTCTCCAATTTGTCCACACCCTTTCTCTAGTTGGGGTGGAGGTGAACTGAACACAGTACTGCAGATGTGGCCTCACCAGTGCTGAATAGAGGGGAATAATCACTTCCCTTGACTTGGTGGCAATGAACCTACCAACGCAAGGGGAAGAGGCTGCAGGGGGAAGAAATTGGTGGGAACAGATGGCAAAGGGGCTACCTGACCCCCAGATTCACTTTCCCTGCTGTAGCCGTGGGAGGGAGACCAATTCAAAACAAACCTCCATTATTTAGATTCCATACCTGGAAAATTATATCAAATTTATAAATTTTCCAAATATAGAATCTGATGGGGGGTATCTTCTTGTAGTCAGGGTAAGCTTATATTCAGGTAAAAACAGTAAATTAGGAGGCAGACCTAATACAAACAGGGGTTATTTATTTAGAAAACAAATTAAAATTAAAGGTGCTATCACTATGGTTTCGTATCTGTCCATCCTGTACTCTTAGGTATAGTACCTAAGCTGATGTAAACAGATTGATTTACACCAGCTGAGAAGATGAGTGCCTTCAGGTTTACACCACATGGAAAGGCACATGCCTTGATAGGGTGGCTTGCCTTTGATACAGACCTTCAGTATAACTGGTCTGCAGCTACAGTCACAGGTCAGTCAAAGTCCTTTAAGAAACTTCTTCCCAGAACTGTGGTGGCACAATCAGGGACATCTGCACTGACACTTGTGTCACGGGAGAAAGCTACATTACCCTGTGCTGTGTACCAAGTGCACAAAGCAACACTTGACTGATATTCCCTCTTCTATAAGGTTTGTCTTTTTGAAGAGCTGATGAGTATCAGGAGAAATAGTTGAAACAGGTGGAAGAAAAACAGTAAGCATCATTTGCCAAACTGAAAAATGGCAAAGATGGTAGGGAAAGAAGTATTCAAACACTGCAAACAAATGGTAGGAAGGTAAAACTGAAAATCAACTCGGAGGTCTTGAGAAACCAAACAGCAAAACCAACTTAACACTGTAAGGCCTTGACCTGGGAAATATTTGCTATTGGTTATAATAGATGTAACTACAATCCTTCCTACTTAAGTCAAAGGGAACACTTATTGTTGTAACCTATTATACTGTATATCTATTAGCCAGTGTTGGGAAGATCTGATCCTATTATTGTATTTGTTTTGCTCATCGAAGAGTTGAAGGCATTTAAAATGTATGGATATATTTTCTAACTTCACACTGGATTGAAGACTCCTTTGCCATGTGGAATATGTGTACTCACCTCGGGAATTAAGGGTGGGAACGGGGATACCACCCTGCTAGGAGTCTTTGCCATTACAGTGGCAGTCCTGTGCTGCTTCTGGAGGCAGTCACACCAAGGCAGTGTCACACCAAGACACCAGACAGGAGGCAGTGTCACACCAAGTGTATATCTAAAGAAGGGGTTATAAACATTTTTGGGCAGAGTGACAAAGATACCTGCAAACTCAACTTGTAAGATGCTGCCATGCCAGGGGCAGATGGCAGAGGAGCTGCGAAGGGCCTGATCCTTGTTGTGGCAATGCAGCCCTGACTCTTTCCCCACTGTCTGCCCCAAGGTGCATGTGCTAGCCATGGAGCCTAGGTTACTCACAACAGGCCTCATGGAGGCTGCAAGTAGCTGCATCAGGGTCTGGGGCACCCCAGCTAAGCTCATTGCTGGTGGTGGATGCACGTGTGCCTCTAGGTGGATAGTGGGGAAGGGGCTAGGCTGCCCTATAATAACAAGACTTGGGCCCCTCACAGCTCCCCTGCGATCTGTCCTGAGGTCTGCATGCAAAACAAAGTGCCTTTGCATGCCATGCTCTGGCACGCATGCTGAGCATTGCCTACTCTTGATCTAGAGGGAGGGAGGCAAGTGGAGTGAGCAAAAGGGTGCTATTCCCATACCTCCAGGAGCCTTGCAGCTTTATGTCCAATAGCTATGTATGGGGTAGAGGGGGAGGCAGTGAATAGGGCACTGGCTCACATGGAACCCAGCCACAAGGTTGCAGCTGCTGAAGTGGCTACAGCAGTGGCAGTGGCAGCAGTACCCTGGGAAGGTAAGCCTTTTCTCCTCACCTATATCTGGTTTTCCTCGCTTCTCTCTGGTCTGCAATGGTCATCATACTCTGTACTCTCCCACTCCATTAAACTCCGTATTCTTATAAATTACGATTTTTTTCCGTGTTTAGATCTGCTCTAAGAAACTTGATAATCAAAGATTTTTGTCTCTGTTGTCAGTATATTTATATTTTTTGTGGCCAAATCCTCTGAAAAAGTGGCCCTTAGGATTTTGAAGAGCATTCATCACATAGCTCAAACCATAGTAGGAAAGTTGAATCTCAGGTCCAAACTACAACAGTGTCATTGATTTATATAACACACATTCCTTCCCTCTCCCACTAAACTCCCTAGCATTGGGGTGGTGTAGATTGAACTTTATAGTAGTAGCGCTTTGGTTTGCTGTTATGCAAGTTTAATTAGTCTCCTGGTTAAGAAACTATCTCAATTTGACCCTTTGTAGACAAGCTCATTTGTAGAGAATATTTCCTCACCTGTCATTCCCCAGGTGGTCCAGCAGGGTCTACTGGCCAACACAGAGAGGTTATCAAAGTGTTACCGAATAAAGGACAAAGACTTTTTTCCCCGCAGCTTCTAAGTTTGGAAAGCATGTGCCTTGGTTTTAATATAAAGTGCCCATTGATGCAAGATGCCACAAATAAAGAGCACTTTTCTTTTTTCTTTGGCATTGAGTCATTTGTACAGTTAGTTTTGATAAAAGTGAATGCATTTGTATGTGGGGGTGGGGGGTGTAGTAATACAGGCACTACTGGAACCCTAGTAGAATAGATTTATTTAGCAAGCAGTGGATCCTGCCATATCTGTCTTTTATTTAATGCCTTGTCAGAATTTTGGTGCAACTCCCTATCTTTTTTTTTTTTTTCATTGACAGGTATCTTGAAATAGAGCCACACATATATAAAAAAAATCCAGACACACAGAGATACAGACAATGATAAGATACTGTTATATAGCTGCATTGTTTTAGAGCTTTGCTCCAGAACGTTATATAATTAGAGCCTTTGGTTCCACTACTATAAATGTTAATAGCAATTAGCGTTTTCCACCCATTGATCTCAAAGTGGATCACAAAGGTGGGTGAGTATCATTATCCTTTTTTAAAGATGGGGCAACTGAGATAGTGAAGTAGGCAATTACTTGCCAAATGTTAAATAATGGAACAGTGGAAGATATGAAAACAGTGTCTAGGTGTCTCGCTTCCTGGTTAGGTACTCTATTCCCCCATATGCAATGAGACCTTTTATTAGTAAAATAACTCACCCTATTTCTCTTTAGTATCAGAATATCTATAAGAGTTTGACCTGCTGTGATCTTAGAATACATTTAAGTCCACATCTGCAGGGTTGGGATTGGGGGAGAGGGGGTATTATTCATATATAGTTGTTTCCATGGCAGTTACCTGTTTTTTGGATTTTTCTGGTCTAAGATGTATGGAAAGTTTTTCTAAATGTAACTTAAAACAATTCTTGGGAGAGGACTGTTCCAGAAGGAGGAGAATAGAAAAGGTTAGCATCGTCTCTGGTTTCCTGACTGGCCAGGCACCATTGGCATATGTATATAATTTGTTTCCTGTGACTGAATGACCTTCAAGTCATTACTGTAATTTGGCTGTTGTATTGTTATGGACTTTGGTCCCCACATCTGTTACTTTGCAGACACATTTTTTTTACACCGAAGATGTTCATATGTCTGCCTGCCTAACTAATATATCTGCCTAATATATCTGTTGATCTTTCTGGCTCTCTGCCTGCCAGGTTAGTGTAATATTTAAACTTAATGTAATATTTTCAGCTGACGGCTAAAAGGGCTTAATTGTGACACTGTATTAGTGAAAGTAGTGCATTTGGATGGCTAACCCCCTATCAGCCCATGCTTTAATATTATCAGCATTTTTTGTGACAATTTCAGCTCAAAAAATGTCAACATGTTCCTTTCCAACTCAGTATGTAGTATTGAAGCCCTGTGAATGAATGCGTCTTTCATTGATTCCTCTTGCTAACTGTCATGGGTCCACTCTGCATTTAATTCATATTTTATAAAAATTGTCTATGGTGTCAGAGAGATACAAGTGCCTGGATTGCATCCCTGGCTTCCATACAGTCATGAGTTTAAATACCGACATTGTCCTAACAGCCTCATCGGTATTCCTCAGTTCTGTTGAAAGGCTGAGTTCCACACATATAAATGAACGACAGACCTAAGGGCGGGCTCCGAGCTTCAAAGCCCAGCTGGGACAATGTCCCTCTGCTCTAGCAGCAGGCAGCTTCTGGCTCCAGGTCTGCAATCACTGGTGGTTCTGGGAATCCCACTATGAATGTTGCTCTGGCATTGGTGGCAATTACAGTTACTTGTAGCATCTGCAACTGGGGCTTTCTATCTCCAGGGTTTTTAGTCCAGCACGGGTATTATACATGCAGACATTTCTGCATCTCATTTTTAAAAATGTGTCTTCTTTGCCAGCCTCAGGTCACATGCATCGTATTTAATCAAGGCTACATAGCCGTCCAAAATGGTCACTCCATCCAAACAGCAGCCTTCAGTCAAGTTACGGAAAAGCACCCTGTGCCCCAAGGTCAAGATGCTGTGGACAAAATTCTCTTTTACTGCAAAGAAATGTCAGTTGAACACACACGATCATTATGTGTCTAAGTTGTTCCATTACCCTTTACTTTTTATGTGATGGCCTAAATCAGAGCTGTCCAACTTGTAGCCCATGAGCTGCATACAGCTCCCAGGCCCCTGAAGCCACCTATCCCACTGCATGTTCTCAGCACTGCCCGCGTGGCAAACTACGGGGAGAGGGAGGGAGCCTCCCGTGCAGTCCACATGGCAGGCATGCCATGTAGTGTCCATGCAGCCCACATGCCACCCATTCAGCTTGTGCAGCAGGTGGCAGAGGGCTATGCACCACCTCTACTGTGGGAAGCCACACATCGCTGGAACAGATGAGGAACCCTGGAGGGGATGAAAACCTGGCAGCCTTGCTCCTACAGTGTATGGCCTCCCAGCAGCACCAAAATTGGACAGTCTTGGCCTAAATCGCAGTTTATAGGTAAATGCCTTAAATGGTTAGAATTTATAATATATCCATACATTTTTCACTATTGCACGTTCTTGGAAACAGTTCTTTGCTGCCTAGGAGATATTTAAGTCCACTGTAATTCAACTCCTTCCATGGATGCACAGAAACTTGGTGTAAGGCCCTGAAGTAATACTTGATCCAGTAATACCATAACCAGCAGCTCCTTGGACAAGACATGTATGCCTGCCCCACATTCTGCCCATCAGCCTAATGGTTAGGGCACATATCCAGGACAGGGCAGCTATATGATTGAGATTCTAGGTTCATCGTTCTGTAAGAGGATCTTCCACATCACAGGAAAGCAAACAATTTGCCAGCCTATACAGAGAGGATCTTCCTGTTGAGGCCAGGCTACTGGTTAGCCAAGAGGGAAAGCCTCATAGGGAAAGAAGAATAACTTGCAAGAGGGTGCTTCACTCTGTGGCTGAGGTAGTGTTGCTGTTACGGGGTCAGAGTGAGCCCTTGCTTCACTGTTCTTTGTGTGTTTTGCATTTCAGTGGCATTGGGGAAAATGGCATGCATGAACAACACTGGGGGCAGAGAGCAGGCTTCTTCCCATAGAGCACCACCTGCTTGAAATCACTCTCCATGGCTGAAATAGATACGGACTGTGTTCTTTGGAAATCAGTTGAGTGGCAGTCCTCATTACAGTACTTCATGAAGGAGAGGCCTCTTGGAAGACGTGGCACAGTCCTCTAACAGAAAGGAGCATGGGCCTAAATTCATAACGAGGGGAAAGGAAGCCCGGGCGATTGGTTGTACCAAACCTCAAGACGGTTGACTTTTTCTTTCAGAAAGACGAGAGCCCGCATGTGTACAATAATGAGCAGTTTTCAGCCCTCTGTCACCAGTCTACCTCTTGAAATGGGACACTGATTGTCTCACAGCATTATCAACTCTCCCATGAAATCAAACTTCCCCTTTGGTGTACCTCACTGCACACCTGGTTTGCACACCTGGATTGGGTTCCATTTGTTTCAGATCACCTGGGGCCTGCAAGTTAGAGTCCCCTCCCCCTTGTACTGGTGCCAGTCTCTTGAGGCAGATCCTGCCCTCTGTTCGACTGTTTCCAGGTTTTACAATGGTAGAACTCCAGGTAGGTGTCGGTGGCTGTTGTAACTTGGCACTAAAGAGTCATTAGGTAAAATGCCCTTGGGGGAGGAAAGGCAAAAATGAAAGGTTTCTTCCCTTTTTCCCTGGGTTAAAGATCCCTGTTGCTTGCTTTCTTTCTTAGCCTGTGAGTCTTCTCTTGTTTGCCTAGTGGGCCAGCTTCAAGAAGAAGGGAGTGCAAGGTCCTCACAATCATCTTTTACACAGCTTTCAGCTTCAGGTACTCTGGTTTGATGGGCGTTTTTACACAAGTGAGTGCCGTAGCGTCGGGCACTTTGAAAAGTGCCAGGCACTGTGACGCATGTCGCTGTATTAAAGGTGAAATGCATGTCAGTGCTGAGAAAATGGTGGTGGCGCGGTTTTAAACTAAAACACATAGAAGGTGCTTTAGTTAAAAAAATGCACTGCTGCCTTTTTCTGTGCGCTGACATGCATTTCACCACTTATACAACTGAATGCAATGCTGCACAGTATGCGTCAGCTCGTGTGCGGAGCATACTTGATTAATCGAATCTGCTCTGAAGCAGTGGATCTCCGGCATGTCGCAGGACAAAAATGTATGTGTATAAATGCCTATGATGTGCGAGTCAAAAGATCCTGTGGCAGAAGGAGGCATATAATCAAAGTGCCCCTGGTCTTGGACACCAAAGAGTGGGTCAGGAAAGTGGGCTTTGAACTCTCCTAGAAATGCTTTTGTGCGTGTGTTTTTCCTTACTCCCCAACTTGTTCCCACATGGAGCTTTCCAAGAAAATCCTTCTTTCTCTCTTAGATTACTATTGTGAGTAAGTAAAGCATGTCGTGTTGAGTGTCTATTTACACTTTGCTTCATGTGAGAGGTGATAAAGGTTCTTTAAAGTAGTGGCTTTGAAGGCTGGTTGGGGAAAGGGAAGGGTAGTGAGTTATAATATTTCTTGCTGAGGTACTCTGGGGCAGCAGAGTCCATCATGAGTCAAAGAGAGCCCCTTTGCAGGAAGGGGTGCGTGGGTAGGGCCGGAGAGCAGTCTACCCTAGGGTGCTGGAGATCCTGGCCAAACCCTGTTACTTTATGAGTGACATGCCACACATAAGCTTCATAGAAACTACTTTACAAATGTTTTACAGTTTTTGGGCAACATCTTTGTGGCTGATTGACCGCTTTTAACCAATTAATTGCACAATAAATGTGTCAGAGGCCCCATATTCTTATAAGCATCAAGGCTTTTCCAACAGTTGTGTGTCAGACATCTAGTGGGTGAATCAGGATTTCGCTCTATAGCTGTACTGACTTTTGGTCACTACGTCCATGGACTTAAATTTAGGGACTATTGTTTTGAGCTTCCTGGCTCATTCCACTAGTAATGGTGATATAGGGTGGTATTATACCAAGCTCAAGAGATACAGGATTTACAAAGTCTAATTGTAACCCAGGCAGGAAGGTGCTTCCCAGAAACATGATGAAGCATTGGCTCAGCAGAGAGAGCACCCCTGCTATTACAAGGCCACTTACGGCCCTGCATCTTGTAGCTGGTGCTAAATGAATAGGTAGTGCTCCCAGCAGCCAATGAGGATGCTTGCTGCTCCTAAACTGGGGCAAAGTTAATTATCTGGGGCTTGCTGCAGGTGTGGCTGCTGCAGAATTTGGTTCAGGTTGACTTGATTGCTCAGAGTCCCTGACAAGGGCTGTCCAACTTCTAAGCAGCAAGGGGTCACATGTCCCCTGGGCTTTACGACATGTGTGAGCAGACACTCTTCTCCTGTTGGCCACTGGGGTGGCATGCCGTGCAGCAGGCACCTCCCCACCACCACGTTGACTGTATTGTCCCACCTGTGGATGGAGGAGCCTGTGAACCCCAGCAAGAGCAGCAGGAGAGCAATAGGAAGAGAGGTATCTGGACTGGGAGCCCAGGGGCTGGAGAAGTGGGAGAGAGAGAGAAAGTGTGTGAGTGTCACAAGTTAACCCTTCGTGGTCTGGACTTGGCCCATAGAGCACCAGTTTGATAGCCCTGTAATGGCAGGAATCCTTGGAGGGCTCCCAATCAAATAAAGGGCTGGCTCATTCTCTTTTATATTGTAAAACTTTACAGGTTTCACGTTCAAGGTAAAATAGGTGAAATGATCCAGAATACACGTGCTTGGATATGATGTGCACACAATATTAGGATCATATTCCTAAGTTTGGCAGTGGCCCTTTAACAAACTGGGACAGTAACAAAATACGCCTTTCTTACTTCCAAAAGAAAAGAAAATATTTCTGAAGAGTGGTGCTGGTTTGAGTCCTCAGTGAAAGGTTCCATAATTGCTGGTTAACTGGCCTGGTAATCAGACCCTTGTGTAGACTTGCTGTAATTGAGGGTGTGTGGGTCATGCCGTTTAATTACTGTCTGACTGCTTGGAATAGAAACCTTTCCACAGCCGCAGAATCACTCTGCATCTGATTAAGTAAACAAATTGGCAGTTACCAATCTGTGTTACGTGTGACAGAAGGATTCGCTCACACAGAACGTGCAGCTAGAAAGAGAGGTGTATTGCCAGGGCAGCCAGAGGCTTCGTGGGCAAGTCTCCCACTCATCTGGCAAGAAAGGACCTAATTAAACTCCCAAACGTAACCTGTCCCAGACAGAACAGCTTTCACGCCAATTGTGCTGTCACTAAAAGATCAAATTAGAAACCAGAGAAGCTGGACTTAAGTTAAATGGCATTTTGGGGTCCCATGGTGTCTCCAGAACCTCTCCTCCCATCCCAGGACTATTGTCTAGACTGGAGCCCTCTGTGCTTTTTCCTAGATGGTCTTTGTAAGAAAGAACCGGATTTAGGGGTTGGGGAGCGTTCATTTTTTTTCCCCCAGAAAGGAGAAGAGAAGAGCACCAGAGGCAGGAAGGAGCAGTACAGGATTTACAGGCCTGGGAACAGACTGTTATAGAGGGAGGCTTCTTAGAAAATGGATTAATTGATTGAAGGATCAGGTAAGGGAAAGGACTGAAAAAACCTAGAGGGCTAAACCATTGGGTTGGAAGTGCCAGCCACTACAAGTCCAGAAATCGCTGGAAATCTTTGTGACTACCAGTTCAGGTGGAAACTGGGATAGGCAGGGTCTCTGCCACCTCAGTAATCCGCTTGAATTCCTATTTGCTGTCAATAGCAGCGTGTGTAAAGGGAAGCAGGACGCGTGAAGCGTATTCAAGGCAGAAGGCTGGACTAAGAGAGGACAGTGGCAATAGAGATGCTCATTAACAGAACAGGCTTTTCCAAGATTTGAATGAGCTTAAAGGTAGAATGTAAAAATCACTGGGTGCGTCTACACATTCATTAATGTGCTTTTGCTGCTGCACATTAAATTTAGTACCTCTAATGTGAGGTACCAAATAAATGCACATTAGGATGCCCTAATGCACTGTAGAGAAAGCACACCTTTTTTTTTTTTTTTTAGTGAGTCTTAAAATGAAGTAGCCTATTTTTACTGTGCATTAGCATATTAGTGTGGTTTTTGATGTGACACTTTAATGCACAATAAAAATAGGCTACTGTGCATCAAAGTGCATGTATAGATGCACACACTAGATAACAATTTGGGTTTCCAGCCAAGAGGTGAGTCAAACTAATAACAGCACTGTATTGTTGAGGTTCCTGGTATGCAACTACTGCCCTCAGTGCACTGGGCATCTGCACGCAAAGGAGAGGATATAGTTCTCACCCTGAAAATTTTGTGGACCTGGAATTAACCAACTGCATGCAATGCCAAGCTGTAACCACGCTGCTTGCATGCTGTATACCTGCCTTGACTGTTTTTGTCATTTGACATTATTAGATCTTCAGGCAAGGGGCAGGTCTGCACATTGCTTAATAGTTGTCATAATATGTTGTCATAGTACAAACAACGTTAATGAAGAGCTCCAAGCAGGATTATCAAGACAAACCTATCTGTAAGGTCCTTATGCCATTGACTGTCAGCACTGGTTCTTCAGTGCCTGATTTCCTGCTAGGTGTCATGTACAGTGTCATAATAGTTTATCCTTCATTTGTTAAGAAAACTTGAACATGGACGTGGATAGCCTGCTTTCCTCTGCTCTGCTCTTGGCTTTTCTCTTAATGCAGCCTCCATTCCTTTTATCTGCTCCTGGGCCAGTGACTTCCCCCTGCTTTCCCATAGGTCTGGCAACCTCCTCCAAAACCCACTCCCTGCCGATTCAGAGCAGGGAATTTCAATATTTGCCCCCCACTTCCCTCATGGTTGTGCCCCTCCTGATTCTTCATGGCAAGGTGGCAATGGGCAGTATACACTTCTTTTTCTGAGAATCTCTCAAACACCGTGGTTTGTACTGCAGTTTACCTAGATATTTGGTGAGAGGGGTGCTCCTCTGAGGAGTTATCACTGATTCTAGTTTTCTCTGATTTACAAAACTCCCCAATTTTTTTATTAAAAAAGAACTAACCCCAAATTCACATTTTTTCTATGATATTTAAATGAAACATCACTAATATAAATATCTATGTATATCTATACACAGATATGTATCTATATATACAGATCTCTCGCTATATCTCTCATATCTATGTCTATATTAGTGGTATTTCATTTAAATCACAGAAAAATGTGGATTTGGGGTTACTTTTTTTAACTGAAAATTGTGAATTTCTTTAAATAAGAGAAAACCAGGATCCCTGGCTATCATAGAGTCTATTCACTATGACATGGCTCTTCTACTCCTTATAACTTTTGGCAAATACACAGACGTTCAACATAAGTTTCATCCAGAAGCTAAGTAAGTTGAAATTCCTTGTTCACCTTAAAGCATGATTTGCAGTGGATCCTCAAGGATATTTTTCACCTAGTATCAGTTTGCAACGCAGGGGCCGTGTCTACATGAGATGCGGACTGCTCAGTTGTTACTCCAGTGTGAGGTACTAAATGAATGTGCATTAGGCTGCACTAATGCACAGTAGTGCATTTGTATGCTTTTTAGTGACGCTTTGTGCTCAGTAAACTATTTTACTGCACATTAGTGTAATGCCATGATTTTTGATGAATGTGATGTTTTAATGTTCAGTAAAATAGTCTTCTGTGCATTAAAGTGCATGTGTAGATGCACTCAGTGATGAATGTTGTTTATATGGACTGCTTCTCAAAGATTCACGCGTTGTCTAGTTGCTTTGTATATTGGTAACACAAAACAGCTATGGACTGAGTTAGGTTTATGGCTGCTGTGTGTCTTTGGAGTAGCACAAAGCAGTTGAAACAGATTAGTGACTGTGCTTCTTAGACTGTAAATTCTTTGGAGCAGAAATGTTGTCTTTATATTTGTTCTATGGAGTCTCAACCACACTTGCGAGCTGTATGAAGGTAGTAATAATGTTGAATGAGACAGGGAGATAAGAGCATGTATCTACTCTTCAGAAGTCCTTCTAAGAGGCTGGGATCTGGGAATTTTTGTTTAGAAATACTACTGTGCACAAACTGGGGGGAGAGGGGGATGCATCTGCAGTGTAAAGTATTCCAGTCCTTGATGAGATACCCTGGATCCTGCACTATTCAAACTCATTGTGATCCCTTTCTTTTGCTTGCTATATGCAATATGTTGCTTTTCAGGAAAACCATGTTTATCAAATCTTTGGTGCATTTGAATAGAACAGGGTCTTACTGAGCACACCGTTTCCATGTTTAAAACACGCATAGGAATTGCAGAATTACACTCCACCCACCCCAACCAAAATTCAACCTAAACTTGAAAAAAGTCCTGCAGCAGATGGGGCAGTCTGAGGGAGGGCAGGACAGGGGAAAAGCTTCAGGTGAGAAATAGGGATTGAGTGTGCTTCCTTCACTGTTGTGGCGCATCTAGGAATGATTTCAGTCTTTATTTCCTAACTTTCCATCTTATTTCATGGACCAAACATTCTAGAGCTTGGTGCTGAATCAGAAAAGAGACAAAATCCAGTGTGGTATCATTTGTATGACACTGGCAGGGTCTACATGTGACACTGACTGCGCAATAGCCCATGGTGCCTGTGCAGTAGTGGCACGTGGCAGAAAGCGTGACACAACACTACTGCACAGTTGTCTTGGGGTACTGCCCAGTCAGCATCACAAAAAAGCTGTTCAGTGATGCTACTGAGCAGTAACTCTGGTTGCTGCGCAGACATTTAGTACTTGCATAAATAAAGTATAAAATGACTCCGCAGTAATGACTGTGCTGTCAGTGTCTCGTAGACATGGCCACTGTGCAGCAGTCTGATTTATACCTTTCTGCAGGAATAACTGGTATTATTTTGAGACATAAGGAGTGTTTTCTCAGGTGCTATCTTGTTCTTGTCGTGTTCGGTACGCAGGCTGCTGAGGTCTGCGTGTTCTGGAAGGCAAGCAGTCTCCCAGATGCCAAAAGGTGATGCAGAAAAGAAAATCTGCAATCTGAGTTCAGTGACAAAAGCTCAGAAGGGTTTATCATCCTTGGACAGTACACCAGTTGGTCTGATTAATGGTCCATCCAGCTTGAGAAGCTTGCCCTTGACGTGCTGTGACTCATGACGTGCAGCCCATGCTTCCTTAAGTCACTTTGATGGACAGGTCTCACGACCCCCGGTATTGACACTTGAGTACTGCTCCGCATCTCCCCCCTTCCTGCTTCATGCCAATTCTTGTCTCTCTCTGTCAAGATGTTCATCTCTATGTGTTTCTTTTACAGATTTACACATCTGCACTTCACTTTCTCGTTACTTCTCTCTCATTAGTGAGTTCTTACTCTTTACGTTTGTCCTCAGGTTTTTCACCTCCTGTTTTTTTACTCCCTTCTTTGAATTTCTTATTGGTTCATTCAGCAGTCATGAGCCCCCTTTCTCTTAGACTTTTTTTCAGCCCGTTAGCTTACTGTAGTTTAGTGTAACTCTGGCCTACCTCAGGGTCATCCCTAAGGTACAGCGAATGGGGGCATCTACCCCAGGCCCCATGCATTGGGGGCCCTGCAGAGCCGGGAAGAGTGGCTGAGGCCTCTCCCATGGGATCTGCCTGGTGCTGGTGGCTCCACCATGAGCCGCAGGCAAAGCATGAAGACCCCCCCCTTGACCACCAGGCTTGGGGGAGACTGCAGCCAATGCCATGCCTTTGTGGGGGGTCCCATTGGCCCCCCCATTGTGTTAAGGGGGCCCCGCATCTCCTAGGGTCAGCCCTGGCCGGTAATCCTACCTTAACCAGCAATCCTACAGCTGGTAGTTGAAGTCAGCCTGGAAGCATGATGATATATAGAAGGAAAAGTAGGAACTTTTGCAGGCATGGTAGGTTGCCCATGAAAACGTTTTCCTTAAATCGATCTGAGAGGAAAAAGAAAAGGAAAACAAATACATTTCAACTTGTTCAGGTGTTAATGGGATGGAAAAGTGTAAGGTCTCCGAAGAAGCTTCATTAGAGTACTTTGCTGCCTTTTGGTTGCTTCTGATTTTGAGGGGGTGCATCTTTCTTGCTAGCAGGTGCAATTTTCTTCTCAGCAGAGAAGACGCAGACTCCATACAGCAGTCCAATTTATGGAAATATCTTCTGGCAATGCTGTAAATGTGCTTGTTGCAAGCTCTGCTATCCTGACATGAGGAACAAGTGTGTTTTTTTTCCTGTTTTTTGATGTTGTCACCATTGGAATTTTTTTAGAGAAGTATTGTGGCCTGGCAGTGGCCATATGACTGACTGCGCTTGATGGGTAAAGAGGGAAACGCAAAATGGACTCAATATTTCTAGCTGCATTCCCAGCTCTCCCTCAAAAGCAAATGAAATAGCAAGTGAGAAGAGGAGCAACAAAAGTCCTTTTGCAAAATTGAGAGAGACTAGCGTATTCCAGATGTATATCTGCTTTTGCAATTCAGGAGCATGAGTTTCTCTAGCTTTTCTTTCCATGCCTCTTAACCTGCATGACTTCTGCTAGAACAGGGTGTTGTGAAGCACAGAAAGCACTAAAAAGATTTTCTGCTGTCTCAGGTCTTTATTGTCCAGCTTGTTGTTCAGCAATTCTGATGCAGTTGCTGATATGCGTTTTAGATCAAGTGCACAGTGAAGTACACTGGAAAATGCTGTTCAGACCAAGAAACTCTCCTCCAGTCTGATGCTGCAGACCGAATTAAATGGCTAGTGGCACTGAGAAAGATAAAGACCCTTCAATTGCTAATGAATGCCGGATTTGCCAAGCAAACGAGCAGGACTTGTTCCTTGGTGATGAGAGGAAGTGGCCGTGAGCTTTCTCAGAAAAAAGCAATCTTCAACAATGGGAAAACAACAGCTTATGAAATGCTCAGCACCGAAGAGGCAGGCAGAAAAATCTGAGCGACTGGGTTTTTCAACGTTTTATTTTTTTCTGTTTCTTCTGAGTTTTTTATACTGGTTATATGGTTTCCTGTTTATTGCAAAACTTGTGGGCGTCTGCATTTTGTACCTGTGGTGCATTCCAGACCCCACACACTTCCTGCCTTCAAGTGGGCTACTAAGATGACATTGTGCCTTATTATTTCTGCATCACAGTTGCAGCAACCTCTTTCAAACTGGAGCTCTGATTACCTGCCAGCACAGAGGTTACTGAGCATTACATTTAAAGTGAGCCAGGGTGACTAATGAATAATATTTGCTACCGTTGTTTGCTGTGTTAGCTGTCTTCTGGCTTGCATTTCTTTTTATAACTTGTAGTTGTTAGTGGGACTACAGTGACTATTCAGGACATTACTCACTGCTTTCTCTTTGTATTTTTTGCTGAGAGCTGGTAAAATTTGCCAGACTTCCTTAGCACAGAGACAGACAGAAGGGGCAACAGTAACATAAGACGGTCACACATCTTGTGTTATCGGTTAGTGTCCAAAGTGATCCCCATGTGTGCACCTGTAGGGGTCGTGGAGTTCCTTCTTTGGCCTCTGGTGAGACTGTTGGGTTTCTGAGCACCAGGTTAATGGGAGCTGGATTGAGATAATCATGCAGGACTTAAAGAAAAGCTATCACCTGTCCGTAACTTTCAGTGGCTACTGACCCATGCACAAATAGTAGTTTGAAAAAAGAAGGAACGAAAATTGAAAACGACTTGGAACAGAGCTATTCAGGCGGTTACCTCTGCTTTTTGGGGCACTTGGAGAAATCCCAAGGACACTGTAGCATGAGGTGAGGACAAATAATCTATTCCTAACTATTGACAGTTTCGTGCTGAGTAGCTTGTGATTTGGACCTAGGCCACTGGAAGCCCTAACTAGCGAATGCCCTGGATTTCCACTGAAAAATATTGTTAGTTTTTCTTCTTCATTGTTTTTACTAACAGCGGTGGGTCTGTGGATTTGTGCAATCCACTCCAGGCAGCAGTGTGTTCTGCTATGCTCCTCAACTGTGTGTAAGATCCAGTTCCAAGTAATACCATTCCTTAATTACCTTGCCTTGATTACTTTGGATGTAATGAGAAAGGGCCATGTGAGAAATGTAGTTTAAATGTTGAAGTCTTACATACATTTGTTCCTACACACATTGGCTTGGAAAGTCGCTACCCTATTCTTTATTGATCTTTAGACTTTTAAAAAAATGTAAAGTCTTCTTTTGGATGATGGAAATACTTGGAATTATGCCATTTTTAAGGCAAGCTCCCAAGGCTGACTCAAGTCAGTAAAGCCAAGGTGAAGGAGAGGATTATAGATTTGTCAGAGAGGAACCTTACCCTTCCAGCTCCCTTTTATTCCACAATACTTAAATGTCTTGTTTGTGTTATTAATTAGAGAATGCCAAAAAAAAGGACAATAGCACAAATTGGGAAGGTGACATTTTCTGTAGTGTATGCCAGGATTTCTTTTTAGATGATGCTAATGCTGCAGATAATTTTATAGCATTGACACCCAAAGGAGTTGTAAATGACTTAGCTTGGTTACTGGAAATCATCTAACTACAGCAACATGAAACTTTGCATAGGCTGCTGAGAAACTATGTAAATTAGCCCACTGTTCCCTGCAGCCATTGCTTGATTGTTTCCAGTATTTGGGCTAGCTTGTTTATGGCTAGCTCAGGTATCCCTACATCACAGAATATACAGAAAAGATATGGATAGAGTTCCTCCAGAGCTAGAATGTAAGTTGTAGTTTAAGGGCAGATTTCTCCTTAAATATGGGAGTGACATGCAGTTCTTAGGCACCTAAGTTACCCAGGATATTTGACTTTGTTTTCTATAGTAGCCTAAACCCTGCTAAAATGTCTGCCTTACAGTGACTACATGTTCACTCTATGTAGTTATTCTGGATACTTGGAAGGAATTTCGAAGGCATGCAATTGCATTTGGGTTCCAGTCACTCGATGCCAACCTGCATTGCACAGTAAGGTGGCACAAACTTCCTAAATTGTTGATAGCTAGAAGCTGCAACTAATGACAGTTTCCTACTCTACATCAAGCAAACACTGCTTCTGGGAACAGCAGTGGTGCCCGCCTTTTGCCTAGAAGGTCAGGCAGCTAGGAAACCCAGATCCTAGACCCGCCTTCTCTTTTTGAAGGATGGGACCTGCTCTCTCATTATGCAGGGCAGTGCCCAGGTCACTAGACCACAAGTCTAGGAAGAGTGAGAGCTCCTAGTCTTGTCCATTGAGCTGCGATGAGAGAGAGAATAATGAGGACAGAAGGGGAACAAGCAAAGGGGAGCCTGACTGTTGTTCAGGAAAGTTTCATAGTTGGTAGAGTCGGAAGAGGCCTAAGCAGATCATTATGTCCAACCCCCTGCCATGGGCAGGAAAGGATGCTGGGGTCAAACGACCCTGGCTAGGTGGTTGCCTAGCTTCAAAGTGACTGCTGCCCTGGCTGGGGGAAAGCAAGCCCTTCTCTCCACCAGTCTATGTGAACGTTGCATCGCAGTGCTGTCGGGAAACCTGCATAAATAGCACTGGAGGCAGAGAGCAAGCTTCTTCCCATGATGTCCCGTATGTTTGAAACTCCCTCTGTGTGGTGTTGCAAGAGATGTCTAAACTGCAGGGTTTGGAAAGCCTTGGAGTAGCAATCCTCATTACAGTATTTCTTCATATAAGAAAGTCTTTTGAGTAGCATGATCATATGTCCTGGTTTGGCCAGGACAGTTCTCAATTTCTTTGGCCATCCTGGCATCCCATCTGGTTGGTGAAAATGGAAGCAAAAATACTGGATTGGTGCCACCCTGTCTCACTGCCTGGCTGCCTCCACTTGTAGTGGCTGGAGGCAGGGGGCAGGCTCCTCCTGCCTGGGGAGGGGGCAAGCTGGGGTAGGGTGGGGTGGGAGTGCTACTGCCCATGTGTGTGTGCGTGCGTGTGTGTGTGGCACCACCCAAGTGAACTTGTATTTTGTTACCCTTTGGAGTCCTCCTGAGCAGTGGCTGGAGGCAGGGGACAAGCTGAGCTGGGCATCACTCCTGCCTGGGTTTGATTGGGGTGGGCGGGGGGGAGGCAGGGTGTCAGTGTCCCAGATTTCCTTATTTTTGTAAGACATAAGTTGGAATCTGTAACAGAAAGGAGTACATGCCTGCATTTAGAGAAAGGAAAAGAAACTCTGCTGGGCTGGTAGTAGCAAATTTCAAAGTTCATGCATGTAAAATATTCAGCAGTCTCCAGTCCTCTCTCACTAGTCCACTCCACCTTGTGGAGAGAGGCTGACTCTCCACTGAAATCAAACTCCTCCTGTGCACGTTTCACCACATACCCACCTTACACAGAAGGATGGACTGGGCATGCTAAAGATTTGGGAACCATTTGTTTTCAGTCCACCCCAGGCCAAAACTTCCTCCCATTTGCAGTGATACATCACTCAAGGGCCATATCCTACCGCCTACTACTTACGTGCCATCTAGAAAAACTTAAAATGCCATGGCTCCAGAAATACATCAGCATTTGTGGTGCATTTGATATTAAGAAGTTATTGTGTAATATTAAAGAGTTATTGTGTAATATGCATAAACACCTTGGCATCAGGGGCTCGATCAAGTGCACTCATGTTTAGAGCTACATATCTACACGTGTAGAGTTGAATGCCTCCCTGACCCTGGCTATGTATAGCTGAAGTTTGCTGGTAACTTTGCATTAGACATCTTGTGAGTGAAATATAGTTTTTCTATTTTGCCGTCTTCTTGGTTTTAGATGTTTGGTGCATCACATTTCAAGCTTCCTTGGACAGGAAGAGATAAAAACAACTTATCTTTGTATAATGGAGCATTGTGTCCTTTTCTTTGGATGTCAAAGTGTGATGAGCTGAGATTCAAAATAGTTGTACAGGGATTTAAAGTTACTAAACACCTCATTTACTGTTACTACATATTACAGTCATAAAGTGAAAGAGGAGGCGGCATAGGGTCTGCAATAGAACTACTTGTTAAAGGATAAAATGTTTCTGACCACGAATGCATCTTCTAATGCTATGAAGAGGCAAAGACTGAATTTCCTTTAAAAACCTGAGGACAGACCAGTTTCCAGATGATCTAGTCAGTATTGTCTCCATCTTGCTTAGACTGAGCATCAGCTGGCTGGTTCTTATCCAAGTCTGTAGCTGAGCCAGACCCTGATGATATTGCAGTCTGCCTTCTGCCTCTGCCAGGAGCATCACATGCACATTACACATGAGGGTAAACAGAGTGGAAACCTTCCTGACGGCCTTGTTACATATTGCACTTTGAGCTGCTCAAACGTTGATCCGTGTTGGTGCTAGCTCAAGTTAAGAACAGCTGCATGTTAAAGGCTAAAAACCTCTGAAAGTCTCCCACCTGCCCAGCTGCCAGGGCTACAGGGCCAGGGACCCATGTTGGCAGCCCCCTGCCCCTGGCAGCTAGGCAGGTGGGAGACTTTCAGAGGTTTTTAGCCTTTAACATGCAAGCCTGCACCCCACCAGATCTGTGCAATGGGTGGGGGTGAGGGCAGGTGCAGGCTGTGGGCTTGGGCTCCCTGCTGTTGCCCACACCTGGGGCCTCCGCAGCCCGGTGGACATGACCCAGTGTGGCAGGAAACAGCAGACCTGCGTGGAGAAGCTGCTTGTCTCTGCGAGCTCTGTGCTGCCCTGGCAATGTGCCTCCTGTCATGTGGCTGCAGTGGGGGCAGCCCCTCAAATCTGCCCTGTGCACAGAGGGGCATCACCAGGGCAGCGCAGAGCTCGCAGCGACAAGCAGCTTCTGTGTGGCTCTGCTGTTCCCTGCTGTGCTGGGTCGCGGAGGCCATGGGTGAGGGCAGTAGTGGGGAGCCTGTGTCTGCAGCCCATGCCCACCATGCACACAGCTTTTGGGGGCACAGGTCCTCCTTTCCCCCTGGGAGTGCACACAGGGGTGGGGAGCCAGACCCACCCCCAAACAAGCCACTCGCAGCCCCATCCTGCACCCCCCCGGGGCCCTGCAGCCACTCATTGTGGCTCTGGGTCCCAAGCCCCATGCACTGCCTAGCTGGCCAGCAGCCCCATCCCTGCCCCACTCCCTCCCTACAGGGGCTCAGTTTCCCCACCCCTGCTTACCTGTGGGGGCTGCTCTTGAGACCACCTGGGGCCACGTACATGTATGTGCACATGGTGCCCCTGCCTGATCGCCCTCTGCCCACTCCCTCCCAGCACCCTGCAGTCTGAAATTCTGCCGGTCTACAGGGGGCTCATCCCAAAACTGCAAAATCCCTGGGGTTCACTAATAAAATGAGAAATCCGCATTTTTTCTCTTGTAAAAGGTAAAATCCATGGTTTACTCCAGTTTTTCTGCGGGGAACAGAAAACCCGGATCCCTGTTGATGAGCAGCTATAGCTGTGAGTTGCCAGAGCAGTCTGTTCCTGCTTTAGGTTGGGATGAATTGGTGGGGGCAGGAACATGAAGCTGAGAGGCAGGGAGTTAATGGAATAGGTGTGGGTAATGAACTGGGAGGTGGAGAGGCAGTTGGGATGAGGGACGGGTAGTAAAATGGAGGAAGTCAGCCACTTAAGAATAAAATAAAAAAAAGTAAGAGCAAAAAGAATTTAAAAAGAAATAATGCAGGCAAGGATCTTTGGGTAGATGTGTTATCTTTTTTTATTAGATCAACTGATTAGTTGGAAAAGTTTTTTGCAAACTTTCAGGCGTAATCACCCTTCTTCAGGCATAGGGACTCTCTGCTTCCATAAGGATACTGGTCTGCACTCCTAATGTAACCACTAAAGTCACCACAGTCACGCTGGGGCATATTTTGCCTTTAAAAAAATATTTTAGTTTGGAAATCATGTCGTAGTGAAATATTTAAACACAAACGGGCATACTTTAACCCATCCCCTCTCAGGAATTCATTTTATTCATTTTTTTAAATTAATCTCAATAACTATCATGGGTGTGTTGCTGATGCATCAATATTTATAGTGTTAGTATCACAACTGCATCAGGTATCACCTATCATGAAGTTCATTATAGTCAATGTAAATCTGCATCAAGACAAGAGCTGTAAGCTCTAGTAAGCTATCCTATACCTACATCGTGCATGACCAGATTCAGTCTTTTTTCTGACTTGGTTCTTCAAGGTTCCCTTTCCCACTTTTTTTTTCAGTTTGTGTCCAGATATGGGAGAAACTGATTCCAAACTGCACACTACTGGATTCCAGCTTCTTTTGTTCTTTAGAGTGGTTTTGCCTTCTAAGGTAAATATGCTTTATTTTGTATTGATTTTTCAGGAACCTTTCTCCGTCTCATTTTACTTTACCTATCGTCAAGGCCCCATGTTCTTCATGGCACACTAGGACTAAATTCGGTACCACTAAGTTATACTACCACCAAAAAATAGTGTGCCTCCCCATTCTGGCCCCTGCAGGAAGGTGTTTCAGTGGGTTATAATGGAAGATACTGACGTTAAATAAGCCAGTGATTATTTTCAAGAATGATTGGGTTTTTGAGTGGTTTTTTTCCACAGTGTTATGTCCTTTTGCTCCCTAGGGGGCTCAGCTTCATTTCCCAAGCCTCAGATCAAAAGACATTATTCAGGTGGTCTTGCTCATAATCTTCCTCAGCGTGTTTGCCAAGGAAGTGAGGAAACGTGGAGTTAGAATCAGTAGCGTATCTCTAGCTGCTTGGGCCTAATCGTGGTGTGCTGGCCTCCAGCCAGCTCTTGTTCTCTGAATACAAGTTTGACTTTTTTTTCCTCTCCAAACCTCTGCTCCCTGGCTGCATGGAGCATTGTACTGTAATAAAATGTACTGCTCATGGAGAAAGCTTTAGAACAAAAGTAACTGCTGGCAGATCCTTGACTGGCTCGGAAATGCAATGAAGTATAGGACACCTGGCTGTGGTCAGTGTCACCAAATCTGCTGAGCCCTGACTAAGCGTAATGGGGTAGATCTTATCCCCTAGCAGTATTGCTTCAGGCTGTGTACAAACTCAGACAGATATGGTTGATCAGTTTACACCAGGAGCCAACAATTATTTGTGCTGGAGGGCCACTTAAGGAGCTTTGGTAAGCTGCTGTGTGCTGGGGAGCTGGAGGGGAGGTGGGCTGCTGACTTGGCCTGGTGCAGCAGGGCGGGTGTGCTGACCCAGACGTGGTGGAGAGAATTGATTGTTTTCAGCCCTGGGCCCATCTGCCCTGTGCGCTGGGCTGGGAGTGCCAGAGGAAGTGTGCAGGCGGGCTGGCTGGGTCTCTTTGGAGACAAGCCTGGGACTCCTGTGGGCAGGCCATACTTGGCTGGGCGGAAGGGATGGGACCATGGGCAGGCTGGGACTGGTATCCAGGAGCAGGGCAGGGGCTGGGGACGGGGCTGGGATCACGGGGCAGCGACAGCACAGGGCCAGCCTCCACTCTCTGCACGTCCCTGTGGCAGGAGCTGGTTCAAAGAGCACAGGTGTGCAGGGAGCAGATCATGGTTTGGCCCCCTGGCCCTGGGCTGTCACCACCCCATGATCTTGGCCCCAGCTTCACCTGTCCTCTTCCCAGATGTCACTTCCCACCCGTAGCAATGTCACATCTACCATGTCCAGCCCATGCGGGTCCCAGGCTTGTCTCCTGCCCTCCCACCCGCTCCATACGGTGTCCCTGCTGGTGGGTGCAGGGTGGACTGGCGCTGGCAGCCAGGCAGAGTGAGCTGCTGTCGTAGGAGCTGACAGAAAGCCAACCCTGACCACTGTGCTGCCCCTGTTCTGCCATGTGCCTGGGGGCAGCAGGACTGGCTGCACGGGCCACAAGCTGAGCTGCCCTCAATGCTTGGGCCAAGTGGGGCTGCGGGTCCCAGGATGGGCCAGATGGAATCAGTTGGTGGGCCAGCTTTGGTCCATGAGAAGTATTTTGCTCACCTTTGTGATGTACATCACAATTTCAAGGTTACTCCATAACCTTGAATTTTAGACTCAGTCCGTCCTGCACACAAAGGTGAATCCCATAGCTACGGCATCACTGATGACCGCTGATGTACAGATAGAGATCCAGGTGCCATGCTATCTAGTGCTTCTTGGTTTTGTGTGTGTGTGTTTGTATCTTATTGCATCCCCTAGTCCCCTTATTTCTGTTTTGCTTGCAAGTGATGTTGGCTAGGCAGCATATCGTCATATGGAATACCTTGAATGGAAACTCTGGGTGTTTCTGGTATATGCATATTAATTCATCTTGTAACTAATAATAGTTTATTTTTCCAGATTGGTCATTCAAAGCTAGACAGACAGCCCCCTTCATGTCTGAGCTGCCTGTCATTTCTTCCCTCGGTCTCCCACACCCCATCATCTCTAGTCAGGTGCATTTATTGCTGGCCTGAACGGCATTACTTTGTGCGGAAATAATCCACGTGGCTCAAGTCCTCCTGTCTCTTGCTAAGCCACACATCCATTCAAAACACATAAATGCACTGCATCTGAGAGGGGATGGAGGTGGTGCCATGGTAAGATAAAGCACAGATGGCTTACTTCATGGTGTGAATTTCCTCAGGCCTAGTGGGTGTTATCAGTGCCCATCTGCTCTATTCTGCATAGAAAAACAGTGGGGAGTTTCCCTTTGGAGAGGACAATATACCTCTTTGTCTGTCCTTTTCTAAGCACTGTTATGTTATTGCTGCCAACAGAAAGTCCTGGCCCTCCACTTACTTTTGGTATGACATATCTGAAATCCAATAAGGGAGTTCCCCCTACTGGCCTATCTCAGGATATGAACCCACAGCCCTGTGCCTATTGTTGTGAATTATGCTGACATCTCCAAAGTTGCTAGCGTGCATTGATCTCTGAGGAGCAAACCTGTGTGCAAGATGGAATAATTAAGCATCCCCTTTATAAAGCTCTTGAGTTGTATTGATTTTATTCCTCCTGTGTCCTCACAAAGTGTTGGTATAACCTTCCTGTTGTTTTACCACAAAAACTGCAGCTGTTGAGCATTTATTTTGCCTTTCGGGGGATTTCCGAACCCTTGGGTAAATGAACAAAGTTCTCTGATGTCTCCTTTGCTATTTCCCTGTTTATCTTATGGAAATAAGTCCTCCTGAGATGGGCTGGTCCCTTTTCTCTTCCCAGGCTCCTCATCTGTCAGTGTGGGCCAGCCTTTTCCGCTTGTTTGAATCAGGCTGTTCCTGTGGGTCTGAGATCCCCGTGTTTCCCATAGCTGACGAAGCTCTGGACTTGAACGTGTTGGGTCACTGCGACTGGCTGGGGGGGTGCATTCTCGCGTGTCAGTCCCGGTATGACGTGATCCTGGGGGCGCTGGGCTCGCAGATTGTTTTTCTTTTTTCTTTTCCTTTTTCCTTTGTTTATGCTACACTTGATTTAATACTCGGACCACACTTGGTTCCCAATGGCTGCTGCTTCTGAATAAGAAAAATATTCCAATAGACTTACGACCTCTTTTCAGTAAAATAGGCCACTTCCTCATTTTGAAAACATAATAGAAACAACCTCCCCTGCCCCCACGCCCCTAAAACAAGGAAAATCCACGTTTTCCAAGAGGAAAAGCTGAAAGGGCTTGATCCTTGAAGCCGTGCTGTTTTATGTCAGTAAAATTGTTCACTGATTAAGGGATCTAGCTTTTGGTAAATCTAGAAGTGCAACATTTGTATGAAAAACAAATGTTTTTTAAGAGTGTAAGGAAACATTACGAACAGTAGACACTTAAATAAAAATAGTGGATAATGCTGTTTTGATGGCAGAAGTAACTTAATGGAGGATAGAGAATTGCACATAGAAAGTACTTCAGTTGTTGCTAACGAACAGGTGAGTAGACTACAGGAATTGAACATTAACTTGGTTTCTAGATGCCATTTATCACTTACCTATGACCACATCACTTGCCCACTCATCCGTCTCCCTGGGGCTGATTCTGGCATTTTGAGATAGGCACTGGGTCTTTTTCAAATCAATTGCCAGAGAAACGTTTTTCTTTTCCTGTCAAATTAACCCAGGTTGTGGTCCATCTTGGGTAAGATTCAGTACTGGCCGACATCAGGTTTTCTTTGTATAAAAAACACCAGTGCAGTGAAACCTGGGACTATTTGAAGAAATATAGGTGCTTTGAACTGTAAGGAGGGGAGAGTGAATTTTCTAGCTTCCCAGTGGACACACAGTATTTGCTTCTGGACCTGAAAGGGCTCAAGCTATCAGGCCTATCAAGTCTGTTTTAGGTAATATAGGGCTGTTTTACATGAATTACTTCTGTTTGTCTTTCAACACTGCACAGTGTATTTGAGTTAACGTGAACTAAGTTTTCATGCTAACAAATACAAAAAATAGTTTAATAGTTTAAAAAGTTATCTAAAACATTTGCAGTATATTTTTTTTCTCATAGCCTTTATGGATTATTTGAAGGAGAAGTGTACAATAAAGGTCTTACTCATTCATCACTCATCTTTACTCTTTCTGCATACCTACTGTGGGATTATTTTTTCCCTAGTACTAATCAATGTAGATGTTTGATGTGGCAGTTATTTATGTTGGCAGAAAATAAACCACATCCCTGGTAGATGGATTGAGGCAGAAGAGACTGTGAGCTGTTGCTGTTCAAAAGTTATGGCAATAATAAATTATGTGCTTATGGACAGAGAATTAGGTTTGTACCGTTAGGTGGCTTGACATTTTCTTTCCTTCTTTTTGTGGATTTATGTCAAATCCTTTGTGTGTATAGCAGCATGAATTGCTTTACAAGCAAGTTTGTTGTGTATACATTTCCTAGGCTTTTTTTTTTTGCTTAGCTGGGAATGAGGGCATAGCGAGGAGGGTGGAGAAAAGCATGTGTATGGGGCGTAGAAGTGCACATGCTGATGGACAGTGGTTGTCACCATCTGGTTTTAGAGCAGAAAAGTGTAGCTTTATAAATAATGTAAATAAAGAGATTTATATACATCTGGCACTATCAGGCTTGCAGGTGCCAGGCCTCAACCAGAAACGGGTGTGTGCATTCCCACCTGCAACTCTTCCCATAGCAGTAATGTCTTCATGTCCAGCTCTGACAATGAGTGTGGATGTGTGCCCCCCGTGCTCTGTCAGTCAGGTTGGTACTCATGGGACATTAACTTTCAGTTTACTTTGGGATTACACAGTTCTAAATCAGCCCTAAATCCATCATTTAAAAAGGATGGCAGGAGCAAACCCTCAAATCTACCAGTTGCATCAAATCTATGCAGAAGATACCAGTCAACAAGCTGACCAAAGAAAAAATATCACAGCTAAGGGGTTTTCCATGATTTTAAATCTATAAAATGCCTAGAAATATTTAACTTGATGTCAGTTCAGTAAACAGGCTGAGACAAGAGCAAAAGAAGCAAAATGCCTTCCCAAATACTAAATCTTGAATACAGCAAAATAAAAACTATTTTTTACTTCTTCAGAAAAGGGAGGCAGAAGCACATCTGCATTCCATTCAGAATATTGTCCGTTTGTTTGGAGTATTCGGTATAGCTTAAACTCCACGTTTTCTTTGGATCAGACTTTAAAACTTGGTTTGATTTATTTCCAGTGAAACTACAGAAACTTAGCTTCCTTTTTCCCCCTATCTCTCCTGAACTGTTAAGTTAAAATAAACACTATGTTTTTATGTATTTATTTACTTTAGCTACCGCAGAGGCAAAAATGTAGATCAGGGAACTTTCCTGTTAATACTTACAGTATAGTCAGATTTACTAGGACAGGTGCCAGTAGGCTTAGGTGCCCTCATTGCTTGCAATGTTCGACTTGTATTTTTAGGATAGTTTTTCATGTTCGTTCTGGTGGCCTGAGAAAAGCGAGTTTTATTGGGGTCACTTCTCTATTGATATTGGGCTGTTATCTCTTAAGAAGAACTGATCAGACACGTTCGGCAGGACAGATATGGGGGCGAAATGATGCTTTTACTCAATAAGGAAGGGGATAGATGCCTCAGCTGAACACATAGGTAGCACAGTAAATCTACGTGGGTGGCAGGCTGTGTAAGTCAAGTATGGAATATAATGTTTGTATTGTGTTCAATGCATTGCTGGTCCCATTACCGTAGAGCAGGGAGGGTAATTATTTTGTACTCTTACCAAAAAAAAATATCTTCAGTACTCTCTTGCACCTTTCCTGATATACAAGCAGGAACTTATATGCCCTAATTAATGAAATCTCAACGTTTCTGAGAGGTACATAAATAGTCATGCCACAGGACAGGTATTGTAGAAATAAACTGGAAAGGATTGGGAATAAAAAGTTATTTTATTTTTCCAGTGCTTCATGTCCT
Organism: Caiman crocodilus; assembly: GCA_030014935.1. NCBI lineage: Eukaryota > Metazoa > Chordata > Crocodylia > Alligatoridae > Caiman > Caiman crocodilus. The sequence goes on from JAGPOW010000145.1 coordinate 5,185,751, forward strand.
GCATTCCCAGTCCTTTCATTTAGCTAATACAGTGTATTTAATTTACATGCATCCTGGATTCATACATAATTTGTTTAACTGAGTAACACAAATACAAAGCAGGTGTGTCTACACGTGCCCCATGGCCCTGTTGTTACTGCACCATCATTTAATACTTCCTTTTGGAACTGCTGAATGATGGCACAGTAACAGCCTATGCTGTGCCATGCCTGCAGCGCGCTCTTATTTTTAGCCACTATTGTGCTTTAACAATGCTCTATAGTGAGGTAGTGTGTTGCTATGGCGATATAGCTGTGGCATCACAGTTTGTGCCAGCCAGTGTTACATCACCGTACTGCATTGCTACGGTGACGTAGTATCTTGTGTAGATGTGCCCAGCCAGTCGCAATTTATTGCCTAGCCCTTACATCAGGGGTTACTAAGATAGGGACCACTGGATCTGGCCTGTGGAACCAGAGTGCTTTGGTGGTAGAGGGGTTTCACCTGCACTTGTGCTGGGGCTGGATAGCGAGAATCTGCATTAAGGCCATGAGACCGGGAGTTGTGCCCATGCCAGAGACAGCGGGCGGCAAGAAGTGGCAGCAGGGGAAAGTCGCAGGAGTGATGGTGGCTGGGTCAGACCCCAGGCCCATCTCAAACCTGTACCAGATTGTTTCGGACAGCTGCTCTGAAAAGTTGCTGACTGCTGGTTTACATCGTGATAAAGTCCAGTTATCTGCTTATCAATTGACTGCATTAACCACTTAAGTCAGTGATGCCCAAGCCAAATGAGTGGTGTGGAGTGGGCTGAGGCCTGAATTGTATTCAGGGTTGGCATGTGGAGACAGTCCACATGCCAACCCTGTTGTGCACCAACCCAACCTGACACAGTTTGTGTGGCCACATGCCAATACAACCAGCTGTGCATCAGCCCAACTCTGCAGGCCCAGGAGCAGCCATGCACCTTGCACATTTAGATCCAGCCATGTGCTGGCCTGACCCCACGCTCTGGGATCTGGCCACAGCCACTCTGTGCTCTGGGGGGTAGGACCACTTTATTTGGTCTACAGGAGTCTGGACATTTTGGCAGAAGGAGAGCAGCATAATAATTAATGCTGCCACCACTCCCTTGCCACCATATTTCCAGACCTGTGAAGAGCTCTGTGGGCTGAATGGCATGGCTCTGTGGGCAGGTTCTGGCCCACAGGCTAGAGATTGTGCACCTCTGACTTAAGTACATAGTATTTTTCATCCCCGCTGCATGCTTTGTAATTTCCATGTATTCTTCTTAACTATACACTGTGGTGACTGGCTGTTTTGTAACTAATTGCATCCAGTTTAACTTCACCAGAAACAGTGAAGAGGAAGCAGCTGTGAGAGGCCTGTGATTAGATGCCTTGAAAATGACAGGAGCCAGTCAGTTCCCCTCACTTTCAAGGTATTTTGGAGCAGTTTCATTTTCCAGGTTTCTGCTATTGAAGGAGCTGGTTTGTTTCAGCGATGCTAGTCCCACAGTCCTTACAGTGCAGGCTGCTTGATAAGCATCGATTGTTTACAATAAGTTTGGGTCTGTGCACAGCCTTTTCCCAGTCCCAAGTCTGTGTGCCTCAATAGAGCACACTGTATTCAAAATTCACAGTGGTGAGCAAAGAAGAAAAGAGCCATTTTGTCCTTCAGCTGGGTTGCTTTACAAGAGAAGTGGCTATGGTCCTTATATAATGCCAAATGAAATGTGTGGGAAGGTACCCTTGTTACATTGTGAATGACTAAAACTATAAATGACTATACTGTGGATCACTAACCTAGACTAACCTAGCCTGACTTTTATTTGGCAGCTGGAGTTGAAATGAAATGCTGGTGAAAGCTAGTCTTCCAATTACCATAAAGTCTCTGTTCCACTCCTTACTCTTACTATACAATTTTAGCTCCTGACACGTACATTTCTTGGTCTTTTATTGTCTGTTTGCTTCCTCCCACATGTTATGACACAGAGTACTCAGCAAACTCAGAGGACTGGCAGGTAGGAACGATATACACTTCATTTGTTGTAGAATATTAAAATGTTGGTGACCCATGCAGGTGCCACCCGGGGGCTCAAACCCTGTCGTTCTAAATCGGGCAAATGACTTGGACTATAAGTATGAATCCAACTAAACTGGAACCCAAGGCAGCTGGTTCCAACTTCTCTTGATGTTGATCAATATGGGAGGCATTTATTAACAGCAGTAATAATATTTGGTCATATATAGCCTTTTTGTCCTGAGATTCTGAACCCATGTTCCTTGCATTAACTGAACTGCACAACTATGGAAAGGAAAATTACAGAGCAAGGTGTATATTGACAAACATTTTTGAATAAATATTGGTTTGAAATATTTAAATGTTCGTGACCTTTTAGGCTTGCCCTCCTATGACTATCACAGAAAATGGACTGACTTGTAGAATGGTTGGAATTTTAAATCAGATACTGAAGAATTTTCCCAAAGAGCAGATTTCAAAGGAAGGATCATAGGCATTCTCACTGGAAATGTATTTCTAAGGGTTATATTCATGCAGCTGGGAATAAAAACATAATATGCAACTTAACTGTTCAGTAGGGGCCAGACCCTTTTCCTTCTGTTTGGGGCATAAGTAGAGCAAGGCCGCGGACCAGGGTTACATTTATGCTGGGGAAACTGCCGTTTATTTTACAGTATTATACAGATTCACGCAGTTTGTGACGGAATAAGCCTAATACTTCTGCCATAACCTGCTGTATTTTTCTAAGAGCAACTTCCCTGATCTGGAAAGTTTTCCAGTGCCATGTGAAATGCCTTTATGCTTACCTGTGGTGTAAGAGGGGTCCCTAGGACCCCCAGTGTCCCAGTCTAGATGCGTAGAGTGTCTGGCTTCCTCACAGCCTGACCAGCAAATTGTCAGTGTGCCCAGTTCTGCTACCTCTTTCCTGGTCCCAGATCAGGGGACTGGGCAGGGGGTGTCTGTGTCCAGGCCCTAGGGCAGAGGGTGGGCAATTATTTCGGGCAGAAGGCTGCTTACTGAGTTTTAGCAAGCCATCAAGGGCCACATGACAGGCAGCCAGGGACAGATAAATATTAATTTTCTAATTTTTTTAGGAGCCCCACTGGCTGGATAGAATGGCCTGGTGGGCTGCATCTGGCCCCTGGGCCGCATTTTGCCCACCCCTGCCCTAGGGGCTACTACCTGCCCCATCCTGCCAATCAGCTCTTGCCCATGAGCTGATCAGCCCAGGAGAAGCCCCACTCCTGCAAGCACCAGTATTCTGGCCTCGGGGCCCTGAAGAACAGCTCTGCTTCCCACCACACTTCGAATAGCACCAGGTTCCCCGCTGCTGTTTCATGGGCAGCAGCACAGCACTAGGGAATCCAGTGCTATTTGAAGGGCAGCAGGAAGCCACACTGCCCCTTAGAGAGCACCAGGAACCTGATGCTGTTTGAAGGGCATCTTCTAGTGTTTTGCCCCTACAGGTAGCTGTGGACTGTGTTTGACAGCCCTAGTTTCTGCCCTGGAACCAATCACACACAACCAGGGCTGCAAGCATAGCCTTAGTTTGCCTATAGAGGGGCAGGGGTGGGAAACATACCTGTCTTCAGGTAGCCAGAGGCTGCCTTTCCCCTGCAGCTACCTCCAGCTGATGTCCACGCTGTCTGCAATGAAGTACATGGAGCAAAGAGCAGCTCCTTATCACCCCTGGCTGGGGAGCTCACCTTTGAAATGCCTCTACACCCCCTTTTTCCCACCCTTTTCACAATATTTTCCAGGGCTGCAAATTTCTGGGAAATTTCTAGCGTTGCAGTTGAGTGCCTGTCCCTAGCCTTACACAACTAAGTGTGATTCTATTCCACCCTCCTCGAGCCCCTGAAAACCAGCTACTGTAAAAGGTGGGTGGACCTTCCTCCTTGTTTTGTTTTTTTTATGACTCAATCTGCAAGTCACATAATGTGTTCCAAAACTAGGTGCCTTTTGATTTTCAGGGACTTGAACAGCCTGGCATAGAATTACACTTAGCCATCTAAATCCATTTAGGAGCTTAATAGGAGGAATAGGCCTACCCCTTAGTTTTCATAGTCATGCTTGTGAGTTCACGTTTCAAATACTGAACACTCACAACCAACTGCTTGTGAACTAGCTGCCAACCATTACATTGGTATCATTTCGAATGACAACAAACTAAGAACAAATAAAATTATTAGCTCTCCGTGGCCAGTCGCATACAGAAAGAGAGAGAAGATTGTATAAGTAAAGGCATATAAATTATTCATCTAGGTTTAGTCATTATTATTATAGCAGTTTTAATGGTAGGGAAATCAAGATTGAATTCAAGTTAGCAACGTGAGTCAAGGGCAATAAGAAGTCATTCTTTAGGTATGTAGGGAGCAGAAGGAAAACAGCCTCCCGCTGAACACCTCAGGACATCTGGTAACCGGCACCCAGGAGGAAACCGAACTCCTGAATGCCCGCTTTGGTCGATCTGTGGTATAGGACCCCTTTGCGCAGAAGGGGTTTGTGCTTCCACCTCCCTGACTTTCCAGCACAGTGGAGTAGCTACCATGCCACAGGGGAGGCAGTAGCCAGAGCTCCTTTGGAAGCTAAGCTAAGAATCACTTAAGTGTTAAATATTTTGGTTTTTACTCATTTTGAAGGTTGGTGCTATGCTTCTTCCTGTAAGTGTCACTCTGCTGATGAACCCTGTGGGCATACTTGGGAATTTTTCCTGAGTTCTGTTTGATTCATCTGGCTTTGTCAAGCTGACAAAATTCAGTGCTTTCGTGGCGGGGGGTGGAGGGAGGGGGGAGAGATGAGGTCATCTTTTAAGGGCCCTGAGGGATGCATGGATGACACAAACCATTCAGAATTATCCACAACATTTGTTTGCTGGTCATTAGGTGTGTCTACAGCGTAATTATGGCACCTGAATAACAGCTTATTGCTCCGGAGTTAATTGCTCCCGGGTACTGTTTGAATGTGTGCCTGGAAGTAATTAATTCTGGAGCAATAAGCTTCACAGTTCACTCAAACACAGGACAGGAGGCGTGGGCAGGGTGGCTCTGGCTGGCAAGATGCCCTGGAGGTCAGCCCGCCAGCCTGGAGCTGCTCCCCCCGGCTCAGTGTGCTGCAGAGGGGCACTGAAGCACCCTTGTGCCCCAGCCAGCCAGGCAGTGTCTACATTTGCACTGCTGTGGAATTTTTCACTCCTCAGCAGGGTAGGACGTATTTACTAGTACTCTCACGCTGCAGAGTAATTAGTTTACTGCAGCCTAATAGGAGCACACGTGTGCGCACCGAGACAGTTGCTGTGCAGCGAATGAGTCAACTGTGCAATAAATGTCTCATGTAGATTTGTCCAGTGATATTTCTTTTCAAGCATTTGTCACTATACTTGGTGCTGTATACATCTAAAGGAAAGTGGTCCTTGTCCTCAAGGAACTCTCAGTTCATTTCTTACAAGTGTACGCCCCACCCAAGATACTGTAGAGAAACTGCCCTGTCTCCAAGGATACTGTAGGTCAGATATTATGCACAGGGAAAAGGCACTGCCTCCTAACATAGAAGTTTTTTAATATAACTAATATACAAGATATATATATTTTAACGTAACTCCCTGGATAATTGACTGTGGATTATTGTTTAGATGTTTCATGAATAAAGTAGGTTTGGATGAGGGGCTCAAATAAAAAGGTGAGGATTGTATTTCCTATAGCATGGGTTGGCACCCTGAAGCCCCTGGGCAAGATCCAGCTTGTGGAGAAACTGGATCCTGCCTGCAGCAGCTCAGGAAATCAACAGCAGAGTCCAGCCATGGCTGCAAAGGAGGCATCCTCAGGGTCCTATCGCTGCTGCATTCCATTTGTTCTCTTTGCTGCAGCAGAGGTGGCATCCCCAAGGTCCCAGCACTTACCTTTTTCTATCTGTTCTCTTCACAACATCTACTGATCACCAGAGATGTGTAGGAGTGCAGGCTATGGTAGGAGCTGGGTTGCAAAACAGCAACGCACAGTGGCAAAAAGTTACCCGCTTCTGTCCCACAGTATTAAACTAATCTTACAGTTCAGCCCTTTAAGTTCTGCCCATAGATTTATGTATTTTTGGAATCGAAACTGATTCAGCAAGGTGCTGAGAACCTTTAAGCCTTGTTACACAGTAATTTTGGGTGACTGCTGGAACTCTTAACCCCTGGATGGTCTGCACATTAACAGCTTCAGGTGGTTTTAAGCACTCATTGTGCAGCTCAAAGTTATGCCACGCCAAGGCAGGATTACCTTTAATCCATGCCACCTGCAAATGTGTCCCCCAAGTTGAAGTCCTTCATTATCCCAGGATCTTTCACACCCCACCAGTAGAGCATAGATACAAGCCTGTCTTGGCTCACTAGCCCTCTAGTGGCAATTCACAGCTACAGCTCCTAGCCCTGCCTCCCCCCACCCACAACTCACCAGACCTCTAGGTACAAGTCACAGCTGTGTAGGTGGGAGGCAGCTGGACATAGTTCCTAGACTAAGGGTGCCTGTACAGCAGCAGTGAGGCTGCTCCAATGTGCTATTATAGTGGTGTGTGCTACAGACCACCAGTCCAGGAGGAAGTAGTGGATGAAGCTTTCTTTGAACAGCTAGTGGAAGTTTTCCAGTCACAAGTCCTGGTTCTTATGGATCACTTAAATCATCCTGACATCTACTGGGAAAACAATACAGCAGTGTGCAGGTAATCCAGGAAGTTTTTTAGAAAGTGTTGGGGATAACTTCCTGGTGCAAGTGCTGAAGCAGCCAACTAGGGGCCATGCTACTCTTGACCTCCTACTCACAAATAGGGGTTAATTGGTGGGGAATATAGTAGTGTAAGTTATCTTGGGCAGCAGTGACCATGAGATGATTGAGTTCAGGATCCTGAAGAAAGGAAGGATGGAAAAGAAAGGGGAAGGTCAGGGAAAGTATGGGTCCCTTACTGAATGGAGGAGGCAAACTTGGGACAGAGGATGCAAAAGAGGCTGAAGTGCTCAGTGCCTTTTTCCCTTCAGTCTTCACAGGCAAAGTCAGCTCCCAGACTACTTCACTGGGTGGAGGGGAGAAGGTGAGCAGCCAACTGCAGACAAAGAACAGGTTAGGAACTGTTTAGAAAAGACACATACAAGTCCACGGGGCTGAGTGGGATGTACATAAGGGTGCTGAGAGAGTTGACTTATGAGATTGCAGAGCCACTGGTCATCATCTCTGAAAACTCATGGAAATCAGGAGAGGTCCTGGATGATTGGAAAAGGGCAAATATAATGCCCATCTTTAAGAAAGGCAAGAAGGAGGATCCAGGGAACTTCATATTTGAAGGCCTCACCTCAGGTCCTGGAAAGATCATGGAGCAGATCCTCAGAGAATCCATTTCTAAGCACTTGGAGGAGAAGAAGGTAATTAGGAACAGCCAGCATCGATTCATCAAGGGCAAGACCAACTTGATTGCCTTCTATGTTGAGATGTTTGACTCTGTGAATGTGGGGAGACCAGTGGATGTGCTGTACCTTGATTTTAGAAAGGCTTTTGATATGGTCTTTCACAACATCATAGAATCATAGAAGTAGGGTTGGAAGGGACCTTGTAGGTCTTCAAGTCCGACCACCTACTTGGCTGGAGGGAAACTGGGCTCAAGTGACCCCGGCCAGGTAGGCATTGAGCCGCTTCTTAAAGGCCCCGAGGGTAGGAGCCAGCACCACTTCCCTTGGAAGTTGGTTCCAGATCCTAGCCACCCTAACTGTGAAGTAGTTCTTACAGATGTCTGAACTAAACCTACTCTCCAACAACTTGTGGATGTTATTCCTTGTTATCCCAGGGGGCATTAAGGGAAACAAGGTCTCCCCCAACCCCTTCTGGTCCCCCCTAGTGAGTTTATAGACGGTCACCAGATCCCCCTTAGCCTTCTCTTGTGAAGGCTGAACAGGTTCAGGTCCTGTAGCTTCTCATTGTAGGGTCTGTTCTGCTGTCCCCAAATCATGCGGGTGGCCCTCCTCTGGACCCTCCTCCGCATCCCTCTTGAAGTGGGGTGCCCAGAACTGGACACAGTACTCCATCTGTGGCCTCACCAGTGTCATGTAGAGGGGGAGGATCACCTCCTTGGCCCTACTTGAGATGCAACTGTGGATGCACGATAGGGTCCAGTTAGCCCTGCCGACTGTGACCTTGTATTGTTGGCCCATGTTCATGTTGGAGTCAATGATGAATCCAAGATCCCTTTCTGCCTCTGTGCTCTCAAGAAGGGAGTTTCCTATCTTATAAGCGTGCTGCCAGTTACTGCCCAAGTGCAGCACCCTGCACTTGTTTGTATTGAAACGCATCCTGTTTTTGTTAGCCCACCCTGGCAACCTATCCAGGTCTTTCTGCAGTCTTTCCCTCCCTACTAGTGTGCCCGCCTCACCCCAAATTTTGGTATCATCAGCAAATTTGAACAGGTTGCTTTTCACCCTGTCATCCAAATCGCTGATAAAGAAATTGAACAGTACGGGCCCAAGGACCGAGCCCTGGAAGACTCCGCTGCCCACTTCCCCCCAGACTGAATATGACCTGTCCACCACCACCCTCTGAGTACAACCCTTCAGCCAATTAGCAATCCATCTGTAGGCATCGATGCCAGAGTTGCCTAGTTTTTTAATGAGGATGGGGTGGGAGACAGTGTCAAAGGCCTTGCTGAAGTCCATTCGTACAAGCAACCTAGGGAAGTATGGGATGGATTGGCTGTAAGGTGGATAGAAAACTGGCTGGAGCATCAGGCTCAGAGGGTAGTAATCAATGGCTCGATATCTAGTTGGCGGCTGGTATCAAGAGTAGTGACACAGGGGTTGGTCCTAGGGCCAGTTTTGTTCAATATCTTCATCAATGACCTGAAAGATGGCATAGAGTGCACCCTCAACAAGTTTACAAATGACACCAAGTTGGTGGGGGGTAGTAGATACACTGGGGGGTAGGGCTACGATTCAGAGTGACCTAGACAAATTGGACGATTGGGCCAAAATAAATCTCCTGAGGCTGAACAAGTGCAAAGTCCTGAACTTTAGGACAGAACAATCCCATGCACCAGTACAGGCTGAATATGAGCCAACAGTGTGTCCTTGTTGCAAAAACGGCTAATGGCATACTGGGCTGCATTTGTAGGTGAAGGTCAGTAGGTCAACGGAAGTGATTATTCCCCTCTTTTCAGCCCTGGTAAAGCCCCATCTGGAGTACTGTGATCAGTTTTGGGCCTCCCACTACAGAAAGGATGTTGACAAATTGGAGAGAGTCCAGTGAAGGGCAAAAAAATGGTGAGGAGGCTGGGATATATGACTTACGAGGAGTGGTTGAGGGAGATAGACTTTCTTAGTCTGAATGAAAGAAGACTGAGAGGGGATTTAATAGCAGCCTTCAACTACCTGAAGGGGGTTCAAAAGAGGATGGAGCTAGACTATTCTCAGTGGTGGCAGATGACAGAACAAGGAGCAATCGTCTCAAATTGCAGCAAAGGAACTTTAGGTTAGATATTAGGAAGAATTTTCTCACTTGGGGTGTGGGGAGACAGTAAAACACTGTAATAGGTTACCCAGTGAGGTTATGGGATCTCCATCTTTGGAGGTTTTAAAGACCCAGCTAGACAAAGCTTTGGCTGGGATGCTCTAGTTGGGGATGGTCTAGCTTTGAGCCGGAGTTTGGATTAGATGACCTCCTGAAGTCCCTTCCAACCCTAATTTTCTATGATTTCAATAGGAATTGAAAGGGCTCAGCAATATCTAGTTTATGACTTGAAATTTGCTCTGGTTGTCCTTACAGTCTATTGTGCAATATGTTTTCTAGTATTTAGGCAGAGAGGCTATTTTTCTCACTTATGGGAAAAAAGGTATAATACATTGCTGTATTCTGTTTCTGCAGGCCACTCATGCTTTTCTTTTGTGTGATGCCTACTCAGTGTACTGCTCACTGCTGGACTAAATGCAGTAGAAATGTGTCTCAAACACACCCCCAGGCATTATCTGTTCAATGCTCGGTACAATGATTTCATTTTATCCTTCTGAGATCTATTAACCAAATTTGCTATTAGTTATACAACACTCTTTGTACAGTGCACATAGAAAGAGTCCCAAGAAAAGGACATGTCCCAAGCCTTCATTATGCTGGGGTTGCATGGGTGCCATAGTTGCACTGAGTGGCACTCCCTTAAAGAGACCATTATGGTTACTTGTTTGTTTATTTTGATCCTATTTTGGGGACACAGGGGTGACAGATTTTCTGTGACAGATTAAGACTTCTTGACTACGAGTTTTACTTTCAGATACATTTCTCGTGGTTTATAAGTTTGTGATTAAAAATAAATATGTCTAAGTATAAGTTTTGCTCACGAGGTTTGACTATTTCGCAAACTAGCTGATTAACAAGAATCTACTTTAAATTTGTGTTCTGTGCCTTGATGATCCATCCATGGAATTGCTCATGTATTTCTACCCATACTAGATTATCTTATTTTATGATTACTCATAATAATGATATTGATGACAAATAATGATATTGCTGTTACTTTTATTATTATTATCTACATTTATAGACCATTCTCTTGTTATTACATACTTGTGTTTCAATAATAACTGGAATCATGGCCAAGAACCAAGGCCCTCTGTTAGCACTTTACAAAAAAAGAAAAAAAAAGAGAGAATTTGGTGTGGTGTTTGTGTGGTTGGAAGAGGGAAAATAATATTTTCTATGTATTTAACATTGATTAGCCAAAATAATTAGTGCCACCATTATATTGAATAATGAATTTTTCTAGATAATCAAATGCCACAGTATGAAGTGCCAAAAACTATATTTTAGTTACTCTACTGTACCCCAAATAGTAGAAAAACCCAACAAGAAATGAACATATAGTACTCTGTAGTCTTCAGAAACTCAACAAGCAAAACCCAACCCCAAGCTAGTTGTTTGGTTTTTGTTAATACAAAACCTCCGGTTAATTGACTTTCCAGAAACTTGATTCTCTATATTTGACTGTGAGCAAATAGTGAAAGAGATGCTTTTTACACTAGATTGTAGGAATAGGAACTAGCTGTTATGTGTAGTTCTGTCACACATTTGCATTACGCATTGGTGCTAGTCATTTACTCAGTCTGTGATCTGCATTCTCCATCTGCAAAATGGGAATGATAATACTTAACTCACGGAGGTATTTTTAGACTTGCTGGTTCTACCCAACTCCCAGTGAAATCAATGCAATTTTGCCATGGATTTTACTGGGAGCAGGAGCACACACAAACTGTTAGGTTTGTAGTCTTTATTCCCGGGCCTTGCCCTGACCCGCACAGCCATACACCCCATCCTGCCACCCTGTTTCTATTTCCAGAAGTTGAACAGGGCCTGCCTTAAGCATCCATCAGTGCCCAAGATGCTGCCCGCTGCCTGATATCTGTGCAGCTGGTTCCTGTCACTTGACCTTCCCCTTCCCCTACATAAGACCAGGGGGAAAAGACCATGGAAATAAGACCAGAAAAGGAAGTAAGTGTCTGGAGAACATAGTTTTTCCTGAGCCTAGATTCTGTCAAATTGCTTGCTATTTGACTGACTGGTTTTCTGGCTTGGCTTACTTTGTAGACTTCATTCGACTCTTGACCTCCTCTTTTCCTGATTGGGCTTGTCCGTGGAATTGGTTTGTCCTCTCTAGCTCTGGATTTGCCCAGATCCTATGGCCATCCATGTCATAGCACTGACAGCATCCATATATAGTTGCAAACCCAGCACACTTGGAGAGAGAACAGTCCGCTAGTCTGGTCAACACTGGAAACACAATTAATAATAAAAAAGGGGAGAGACTGTCCTCTTCCAGAAATATTCCTATGAGTAGCTAAGTGCATATTTCAAACTGTAACCTGGAGACAGGCAAAGACTACGATTTTTACAAAGCACTCTGGTACTCTACTGGTCTTGAAGGGTATCAGGTGACCAACTTGACCAAAGAACAGTAGGTGATATCCTTTTATTTTGTCTTACAAAACTGAAGTCACACCTGAAAAGGAGACAAAATTGTGATCTTGTAGTGGGCAGCACATGCAGAAGGGCAGTGAAGTAGAAGAAAGTGCCTTCTTTACAATAGCACCACGTAATTTTTGTGGCAGGTAGCCTGCTTTTTTTTTTTCACCACTCATCTTAACGGAAACTTCCTCTTAAATGACCGAAGGATCAGGCCACTTCATTGTTAAATTTTGTATCTGTTACTAATCAAACTCCTTGTAGAAGTATATTTGTTTGGGGAGTTGAGGGGAGGTTCTCTGGGTGCAAAACTTGTTGGCAAAATTTACAAGAAATTCAGAAAGTGTCCAAAATCTTTATTTTCTTCCATGCCACTACACAAAGCAGAATTTATTTTCCAGGAAATGTTGACAGGAAGACAATTTTCGTAGCCAGCACATGCAGTATTTGGAATCTGGTGGCCATATTCAATTTGGTATGAAGTAAATTTGGGGACTGGAAATTGTGAAAATGTGTTTATTTGAAAATGGAAATTGAGGCCATCTTTTAGTGAAACTTATAGGTATGCAAGGTGATGCTATACTCTCTGCCTCTGTAAGGTCATGTGCTCCACATGTCCCCCTGTCCATTCAGGCTCTCCATGTACTAGATTAACATGTTTTTTCTTGTTTAGTCAGAGACAGTATAACCAGGTACCCCTTCAAACATGTTGCCCCCCGCCCTGCCCCCAACCCCAAGCCTTTTGAATTCAGCTAGTTTTTTGGGAGGTTCATGTAAAAGGAAAGGGTTGGAGTAGAACTACTCTTTGCAGGTTCATGCAGTTTTCTTCCCCCTTCTCCAAAAAAATCATGAATGTAGTTGCAATAGGCACATAAAAAGGTAGTTAGCCATCTTAATCTGAAATCATGTAGAAGGCAGGGTAGGGTGGCACCTTACAAGTAAGGTGAAACAGGCCATTGCCTATAAAAACTTATGCCTCTCTGAACAAGTTAGTCTCTAAGGGGCCCCGCTACCTTGCCCTGCAACAAAGGGAAGTATTTTTTTTAAAGCTGCCAAAGAATTCAAGGATGGTGTCTTGCAGAAATCAGGTGGGAGTTGTAAGACTCACGAAAGGGTGAGTGACAAGAGGGAGTGCCGACCTGAAGGGCCACTTTATCCCTTGTGAGTCTAAATTTTCATCTAAAAATATCTCTTATAACCATCAAACAACTCCCCAGAGACCATACACTGGCTACTCCATTCATAGCAAATGTTATAAATAGGATAGGAATAAGCAAATATACACAAGGGCATCTTTGTCAGATTTTTTTTCATGCAAAGTGGCAAACTGCCCAAGTCATTCCAATTTACAGCCATATTAACAAGTAAACTAAGCCTCTCTACTAGGCGCAATGCTAATGGCAAACTTTGATATGTGCTAGTGTCTTATGTGCTTCTATCTTTGTTCTTGTTTTTCACTATAGTACACCTAGGCTAACAGGCTTCCTGGAAGTGATTGTGTGTGCTCCACATGTTCAGTAAAATAGTCTACATGTTGGTGTGCCCACGTCTTCATCTCCCAAGGCTCAATGGGAAAGCAAAGGCTTGGCATACAGGGTAGAAGTTAAAATCTACTGCCAAAATGTGAATAAGTTGTGGGAGGTAATGCAGGCTACATAGCAAGGATGCACAAACTGTGGATATTGCCAACTGCTCAATTACACCTGACCAGGTTCTGTCACCTTTACTCAGATTTAGTGGTTTACTTCAAGAGCAGCCCACGTATTTCTGGTGGAACACCTGGAGCTACTCTGCTCGGTGGGCGCATCTATAAGTGCAATTAAATTGAAGCAATAAACTCCACCGCTTCTTGTGCTGGAGTTTATTGCTTCCCCAGATACTGCATTTGCACGTGCTCCTGGGAGCACAGCACATGGAGCCATGTTGGAGCAGCCCATGCTGGCAGGGAAACTAGGGAGGCAGCTTGCCAGCCCAGGGATCCTCTGACCCAGCTCAACGTGCTGCAAAGGGGCTGGCTGGGACACAAGGGGTCTCCAGAGCGGGGCTAGCCAGCAGGCAGCCCCCACACTGAAGCACCCTCATGCCCCAGACAGCCTGCCCAGTGTCTGCTGATGCTGAATCTCCAAATCACCCAGGCACATCCCCCACCCACTCTCCCGGCCCGGCAATGACTGCCCCACCTGCCCCAGCTCCTGGCACTTTGGGGAAAAAAATAACCCCAACTCACTGGATGCTGCTGGGTGGGGGCATAATTTCGACTGCTCCTCCCCGTCTCTACACTTCATGGGGGGCTCTGCCATGAGCCAATCCCTGCCCACTGTCCCAGCCCTCACCCCCTCATGGCTGCTCCACCTGCCCATCTCTGGCCCTTTAAGGGAACCTACCCTGCCCCAAAGCCCCCCACGCTCACTGGTTCCTGCCTGGCAGGGGTGATACCCACTGCACCCCACTGCCCTGCACCATGTGGGGGCTCTAACATTGGCCGACCAAGTCCTGAGGCCGCTGCAGAAGCTGGAAAATCCCAGGGTATTTTGGTGAGGGGGGGTTCTTAAAGGTCCAGATCTGGGGTGGGCAGGGCAGCCATGGGGGAGCTGGAGCAGCAAGGGGATAGTTGGGGGGCCTTATGTAGAGCCCCCCCATGCAGCGTGGGGCATTGGGGGATCGTGCCCCTGCCAGGCAGCACCTGGTGAGTAGGGACTATTTTTTAAAGCACCGGGAGCTGGGGCAGGTAGGGTAGGCATGGGGGGGGGGGGCCTGGCAAGGGTCCCCCCATGGTTCCTTCCTCCAGCCTCTCCTCCCCTGGTCCCTGCTTCCCAGCTCCTTGTCTGGCTCCAGCTCCCTGATGCAGCAGGCAGGGACTGCCTGAATCATTGAGCTTTGAATTGATTCGGACCTTTTTATTGGTCCCCTGATTTGATTCGGATTTGGAGATTCAGTTGCTGAATCGGGCCAAATCTCCTCCATATTGAATTGGCACCCAAAGCTTTGCACAGCCCTACTACACATGAACTGGAGGATACAGGATAGTACTTCTATTTACAAGTGTAAATATTTACAGTATTTACAAGTACTATCCTGCTGCGGAGTTAATTAGTTTACTTCTGCCTATTAGCACTTTATATATAGATGCAAGCTATTTACTGTGGAGCTAATTAGTCAGCTCTGCAGTAAACGTCTCATGTAGACATGCCCAGAATGAATAAGGGTGGCAGATTATGGGCTTAGCTAGTAATCAGTAATACGTTTGAGGCAGTCTTTTCAGATAGTGACACCAAAGAGCACTGGCATAATCTAATCTGAAGTTTTGTTATGTTACATTGAATATAGGATGCAGTGACCCTTAGATGTTTATTAAGTTTCTCCAAGCAGTACAGCGTCTGGATAAAAGTGCTTGTGGTGGTTTCTGTATCCCCTAAAGCCATATCCCAATCACATGTAATGAAGGTCTAGTAATGCTGTGGGGAGCCTTGTTTCATTATAGGTGCTCTAAGGTTTGATGGATTTTGTAGTGTGGCACATTCTTGCTCTTCAGATTCTGAGAGTATTCAGAATCAGATCTACTGACTTTGGCAATCAAAATAAGTTTCACTAATGCAGGAGTGGCCAACCTCGAGGGAGCACAGGGCTAGCAGCAAAAAGCAGAACAGCGGATGGGGCCTGAGGGGGATGAGAGTGGGACTTGGGGAAGGTGCGAGGCTAATTTATGGCACATCCGTGAAAAAGGTGGGTCCCCACTGCACTAATATTAATTCCTGTTAGGCTCTCAGATCCAGAGCACTTCTGGGGGATTCAGCCAGATATTGTTCGGTTTTGTGCTTCATGGGGTTCACAGGTGCCAAGCCCTCTCAAGACCTATTGAATCAAATGGGAGAAGAGAGAGAGCTAGGTTTGAAAATCAGGGCACAAGCTCTCATTGCTGGACCAACTTTTGTCCTCAGTTAAATACCAGGAGTCCTTATATACCAGAAGTCCCTTCAAAGACCATTCGGATTACATAAGAGCAGAATTTACTGTGTAGAGTCTTCATTCTAAAGTGGTGAGGTATTGGCTACAAAGATCCTGGTCTCGTTCTCCTATTGCTTGTTACGTTTACAGGAGGGACGGAGAAAAAATAGCCCCTTTTTGTACTTATAAATGTAGTAAAGCTAAACTAGGACCAGTGCGATGCAACAAACTTGCAGCTATTTTAAGTACCTTTTTAACTGCACCTAGCAAATTCCATTTGGATGATAGTCATTATCTTCTGTGGTGTCACACTCATGTCTATAATAACCAGTTATGATGAGTCTGCCTCCAAAGTGTCGAGTGAGAAAATGGGTGCAAATATTCTTATTGATCTGAAAATGGGAAGGTAGTACAGAAAAGCTGACCTGTAGGCAGTACAGTAATTGATTCTAGAAAGAATGGTTTCAGAACTGTGCAAAGCATGGGGAGACTTTAACACGAGGAATGGAAGTAGATTGAAGAATAATATCCTGACCTCGGCTTCAGCACACAAGCGAGTGGTTGCTCTTTCTTTCAATGAGTTACTGCTGGTTTATCTTGTGAAATATGAAAATAGACTTCTGAGTTTGCTTTGTAGGCCCAGATTCAAACCTCTCGTGTAATATTTAATTGAAAATTCAGATTAGCTTTAAAATGTATAGATTATGTCTGGACCCAAGGTAAAACAGTTCTTCAAATTATTAAGTATGCTGGATAAGAGCTTCCTAAATTACTTGGTTATACACACAGAGGTCTTCACCAGAGATCAAAAAGATTTTTACATTTTCCCTACTCTTCGCCAAACAGAGAAAATAGCAGAGATCAGAATTCATTCACTAGATATACTTAGCTGGTATTCTGTCTCTAAGATAAAAAAGTATCTGCTTAAAACCTAATTACAAAAATTAGCTTCTATGTGTGGCATGCCACTATGAAACGGATTCTGGAGACCTGAGGACATAGTATCAAAGGAACACTGAATGTCTAATCTTGGTTTTAAAGATAGTAATACAAGTGAAATCCCAGCCCATTTGAACTAATTGATAATGTATTCGCCAGGGCTTCATTATTAGGTCACATGAGGTAAGTGCCTGAACTCATACCAATGACAGGAACATAGACTTCCATGTAAAGTGAGAAGAAATAACCACCCATTATATGCTATTTGACTGATGGGCTAATGGTGGGGTACCTGTCCAGAAAATGGAAGGCAGCCTAATTTGAGATGAAGGAATGTGAACCTATATCTCTTGCTTTGCAGAAAATTGCCCTAAGCATCAGGCTTTGGGTTAGGCAAGGTTGAGGACATTCTTGATGCATCCTGTTAAATCTAGAGCACTTGCAGAAAGGAATGCAAGAGTTGTTGAGTCAGGAGAGCATACCAGAGGGAGCCTGACTCTGTTGCCCAGTCAGACAGGCACGTCCGTGGGGGGGAGAGTTTTCGGCCTCTGCTCACAAGGTTCTTTACATATTTTGACACTGAATATTTGCTGGATAAAATGCAGGAGAATTTAGAATCATATTTGATGACTTAGACCCCTAAATCCAAATCCTGTCTCCCCCATATGAACCTTAGTGTCACTTAGGTTGCTGTATAAAAGCAAGGTTTTAGGCCCCCTTGCCCAGTGTTGTTTGAATTTGAACTTTCCACTTCCTGCAAAGTATTTAAATAAGCAAACTATGGACTAAGCATTGCCCAGAGCATGCTCCATCTCTCCTCTTGAAGCTGGCCCCCGGGATAGCCAAGAGGGGCAGATATGTGGTGCCTGGGTTTGAAGAACAAGCATGAAAGAAATACTGCCCTGGAAGGAAAGTGCCCTCAGTGGCTTTTTTTTGTGTATAAAATGGGTAGATGGAAGTTTGTGCCCCACTAGAGGCAGGAGCCAGGTCCTTAGGGCATGTGTAGACAAAACAAGGGGCGTGTGTGCATGACACTTTAAAGTGGGTTAAATGTTTGCATCACTTTAATGGTGTTGGTGTTTGCATGCGTTGGCAGCATACTGCACATTAATTCTAGCCACTGTAGCACATTTGGTGGCATAATGCACCTTAAGTGACTTTGGGGTGCAGCAAATTAAAATACCCCCGAGGAGTTTTAGTTTCCTGCCCTACAGCCAGGGAGCAAAGCACTGGGCTCTGTGCAGCTCAGAGACTGTGCAGGCAGCCTGTGCAGGGAAGCACCTCCAACACAGCCCAGGGACTGCTCTGCCCACCGGCAGCTCGTCCTCCCCTCCTGACCGCCGGAGAGGCAGGTAAGACATGGGTGTACACAATATGGGAGTTTACTTCACCCTAAATTGAAGCAGTATTTTAAAAAAACTCACTGCTTCAATTTAGGACCCCCTTTTCATCTACACATGCCCTTAGGCCCTAATCCATGGCCATGTGAAATGCAGGTTTTCTCCAATTAAATTCTGGGGAGTCCCACACAAACGCATGTAATTCCCTTCTACCTTGGAGTCTGCACAGTCACGAGTACTCTTAGAAGGGTATCACAGGACAAGCATAGCTACACAAGTAGAAATAAAAATATAAACTCTGTGTAAATACCAAAAATTGAATTTGAGCAGCTATATAAATACAATTCAGTCGCGTAAAGGTGGAATAGAATTTGGTCCTCTAAAACTGCGCAGGTGCCACTTAGACATTAGGGCTGTACGAAACGGTACCATTCCAGTTTGACTTCCATATCGAGGTTTTGCTAGAACAGCATTTCATTTCAAATTTCATTTAGATTCGAAACTGCTGTTCCCTTTCGTTTTGTCGAACCAGTGATGCTCGTTTTGACGCTGTTTTGAGCTTCGCTGAGTTCCTTTCCCCAGCCCAGTTGTAGGGCTGGGGAGGGGAACTGAGTGATTGGGCTCAACTCCCTTCCCCATCCCGATCACAGCACCGAGGCTAGGAAATTTGGGCTCTGCAGAAAGGGGCATATGCCTCTGAGCTTATCTGAGGTTCCTCACGCCTGCAGATTTCTGAAGGCTTGTCAGAAAGGAGACAGCTCCTGCCCTAATATCTGTCCTCATCAAGCCCCTTGTTCTCTGCAGATCCTGCCCATCCAGATTTCCTGAAATCTGAAGCAGTAAATTATCTTTCCTGCGTACCTCAAAAACTGTGCCAAGAAGGAGGACCAAGGCAAGAGACCCCCCCAAGAAAGGAGAGGCACAATGTTACTAGTTGTTCATATCAGTGGCATTATTTTGTTTTGCAAACTGGCTATAATAAGCAAATAGGCCAGTTTTAAGTTACACTAGCAAGGGAGCATGAGTAATTTACAGCACATTACATTCAGATGCAATTTGCTTTGCTTGTGAATACCTACAATTGGTTTCCATCCTGATCCTTCAGGCAGATGACAACTGTTTTAAAAAAAATATTCTGCTGTGTTGGCTTTTTGAAGAACCAAAGACAGAAAAAATTATGGATTCTTACTTAAATGCCAGACCCTACCAAAGCACAGATATCATAGAACCAGAGAAAATTAGGATTGGAAAAGACCTCAGGAGGCCATCTAGTTCAGCCCCCTCCATCCTCAACTAGATCATCCCAGCTAAGGCTTTGTCTATCTAGGTCTTCAATACCTCTAAACAACAAACTAAAGCACATTTATAAAGGTATCTTTAATTTTAAAACAATTTCCGAATCTTATTATTTGCATTCATCGTACTTCATTCTGGCCGAACTGTATGTTTGGTATTAAAAGAGGAGGCAGCTAAAGTCATAGTTGTCATGCATGTGTGATTCAGTTCCTGTTTGAGAAGTTCAACCTTCATTCTGGATTTTCTGGGTTTTTTTATATTTTAGCATTTTAGAAAGTCAGTATATACTCACAACCTCCTGGTATGTATCTTCAACCCTAACTTTGCATTTTGTTGGGGTGTAATAATAATAATTGGTATTATCAGATACCTTTATAAGGGTGTTTTCCTAATTTGATTAAACAGGTTACACTGCATAGTGGTGAATTCATTGCTCATGTGGAAAGCTTTTAGTTTTTACATTTTTATTTTCAGCAAGTGTTTCTACATAATATGAATAACCCACTTGATTGTTTGGAAAGCGGGAACATTTTCATCCTTCACAAAGTACTGGCTCTTCGAATGGTGATTGTATCGTTATGTCTCAAGGTCTGGAAACTACTTTCTGGGAATCCTTTGCCCAGATACTATTACAAAGAATCTGTTACCTTTTACTTTTAGGGGTCTGATCAGTACAGTAAATTCTTAAAGGGCATAAAAATATCCAAATCTTTGGATGAACCAAAGAATGCTCAATTTCAGTTTTATACCATAGCTAAGGGTCACCTTTAGTGATTTTACAAGAGAAAATTAAGGTTAGAATGCACAAAGATTCTGTCTTGGCATCGCAGCATTTTATTTTACAGGGAAGTGGATAGGAGCTAAATTAGGTAAGACTCGATACTTACCTGTGAAATAGATAATATAATGAGAATCTTGAGATTCCTGCCTTTCCAAATGTAAGCCAGCTGCTTTAGCGTGACAAAATAGCCAGTTAGTCTTATTGATTGACTTTGAAAAACAACACGCCCTATAAGGATTTGACGTATGTACCCAAAATTATATCCATTCAGGATGGAGGCAAGTAGTAAATCAGTGCCAACCTGATTGTTCACACTATCATGAATATGCTTGGGATTGAGTATGGCTGCACCACACTATTTCCCTACCACCATCAGTAATCCATAGAGACTTACAATTTGCTGTTACTTATTATTTCAGATAGACTGAGGCAAAGCCTAAATTGATAGCAATAACAGCGCGTTAAAATTCTCACCCCCGTCAAAGTCAATGGTAAAAATACAATTGACTTCAGTAGGATTAGGATTTTATGCAAGGTGCCTGCTGGGGAGCGATACATGGTTATGCCTTCAAATATTGTGGGGGTTTTTTTTGTCTTAGGTAAAGTTTCAATCAAGAAATTAGGGAAATGTAGGATGGAGGGGAGAGAAGCCGACAGAAGGTTATTTTCGATCTACCATTGCATAAGTCAGATAACTGGGAAATATAGCACAACCTGAAAGTGTGGTTACAAATAAATAGGGCTGTGCAAAATGGCACCGTTTCATTTTGATGGTTTGATGGAACAGTGTTTTGTTGCAAATTTCATTTCGATTCAAAACAGCTGTCCCGTTCCATTCTGTGAAAACAGAAAGGCTGTTTTGAAGCTGTTTCGACGTTTCGCTGGGGACAGGAAGTCAGCCCAGCTGGTCTGACTCCGTGCCCCCAGCCTGATCTAGCACAGGGGATGGGAAGTCAGTGCAGCTGGGCTGACTCCTGCCCCTGGTGCAATCTAGCCTGGAAAATGGGCTTGGACTTTATCAAAAATCATTTGTTCAGCTGTGCTCTTTCTAGCTGTCTTTCTCCTTTGTTTCAGTTATTTTATTTCTAATCATCTTTTCAGGTCATTGAGAGGCTATTAGCTTATATTTCCCCATATCTGATTTGGGTGCAGTATAACTGTCTGTCAGGTTTCCCCTTCCACTTGTCTTCCCCACATTTCTGTAAGATTGTTCTTTTTTGTTTGGTTTGGTTTTGGGGTGGTTGTTTTTTTTGGGAGGAGGTCCTTTTTATTTATTTATTTTTTTGCATTTAATTTAGAATTGGTCAAAAAAGTTCGACAACATCAACAGTTTGTAGACTTCTGGATATCCCCCAAACCACACAGTTGTAGGGCCACCACCTAAATCTGTCCCACACTGAAGCTACATGACTGGAAGTGAAGGAAGGGACATGACTTCTTTTCTAGGATTCTAGCTCATTGCTGATTTGTGCAATGTCTGCTCCAATTATCAGTGCTAGAATGAGACCAGAGCAGGGCTCGGGTTGTTCAGAAGCAGCCATAGCATACCTCCCAATTAGAGCAATTGGCGGAGGAGCTCTCCTAGTCACCATTGAAAGAAACCAGATGCTTCCTCCCCAATTCTCCTACCATTTCACAATAGAAGCATGATGGAAACAGTCAGAAGGAAGAATCAAAATATACAAAATCAAGAGGTAATTTTGGAAAGGTCAAATCATCTCCAAACTACAGGACAAAAGAGGACGAGGAATATCAGTGACACGGAAGAAACCTATAGCGCCCTAAAGAAATTCTCATTTTATTTTGAGGCTATCCAAGGAATAAGGTGCACTGGTGTCTTATACATGACCTTGTTTAATTCAGCAGACATCATGAGCAGCTGTGGAAACATTTATGAGGTAATGGCTCTGGTTTTCATTGGAACATAATATTGGTAAAAACCCATAGCTCTGGCAAAAACCAGAACATATTTTTGGCCTTGACTGAGCAATTCAATTTAAAAGAGCTAGAAAGAATATGAGGCTGACACAGATTAGTTTTCCTCTGTGAGAAGACAACTTTTAAGAGTCTAGGTCTCTCAGAGGTTAAGTTTGCAGCTTTCCATTATTAATCTGATTTTTACCACGTGCATCCTGCCTCACTTCTGAACACTTCAGGAAAGTTTTTGTGTACATTTTCCCCCATGTAAAGTGTTTGATCAGGAGATAACGTTGTCCAAATTTAGATTGTGTATATAGGCTACATGTTTGTAAATTGTCACTAGCAAACAAGAGGTGGTTTCTTTAAAGTTTTTCCCCCCACCTTATGTTGTCAATTGACTTTTCAGAAACAGCTTAGCTTAGAAACACTAGTTTTGCTTTGCGCCAGATTTTGTAAAACGGTCTTATGCACAGGTCTGGTTTGGCAAT
The DNA here is from genome assembly GCA_030014935.1 of Caiman crocodilus. Classification (NCBI taxonomy): domain Eukaryota; kingdom Metazoa; phylum Chordata; order Crocodylia; family Alligatoridae; genus Caiman; species Caiman crocodilus. Next base: position 5,208,420 of record JAGPOW010000145.1, read on the forward strand.
GCGAAACTGATTAGTTTTGAAGCTTATTCCTTGTTTTCTGGCAACAGATAAGACTGTATCAAGAACTAAAACTTAAAGTGTCCCCCAAACGTCTTCAGCCCAAGTTAGTTGGTAAGTTCATTCATTATTCAAGGACACAGTTCTATCTTTAAGACTTCAGTTCAGTCCCTTGCAGAGTTTAAATACTTAGAAAATACAGTTTTACAGGTTTTCTCAACCATCTGCCCATATCAGTTACCACTGATGCTTAATGTTAAAATGTATAATAAATGAGCAAAACTTTGAACCTTTGTACATTATTGGCAGGTTGCAAGGTTTTTAATTGTAAATCCTAATCAGAATACACTCTTGTTCTGTGAATTAAATGAGATAGTTGTTTAAAATCCAAAATGAAAAAACCCAAACCCATGAAATTCATTGTGCACAGCTAAGAGATGTGAAGTCTTGCTCAACGATACAGGCTATGAAGTGCACACAAACGCACTTCCCTTGTGTGCAGTTGGGGTGAGGCTCAAATTATTTTAGTAGTCCAATGATTCTTAACCAGAGTGTTACCATACCCTTGGGTGGTATAAGATCCTTTTACAGGTGCAACAGCGTGCTGTGTTGTATTAGGTGTGTGCATCCACCTATGTGACTCACAAGATAAACCCAAAGGGCACGTCCAGATGAGTGTGCACGTGCAGTTTGCAGTGCCTCAAAGTTGTTTGGGGTGCCACATGCGGTTCATGTGCACCTGTTTGCTGTAGTGGTAATTTGCAGGATGGTGCCAAAATCTGACACCAGGAGATCCTAGTGTCAAAAAAACAAACAAACCACCACTAAAAAAAGCAATATGACACACACGGCAGCAGTACATGCCTCCAGAAATGGAGCGTGGCCAGCCAGAGGCACGCTCTGGCTGCTGGACAGGCTCTGAGTGACTGGCAGCAGTGGTGTTGATCCATAGGAGGTCCCAAAGACCCAGGTAAAGCTGCTGGGGCCACCATAGGTACTGGCTTCAGCCTCCCCTACCCCACCTGGGTCAATTTGCCACATGCCAGAGCCTGTGTTTTGGGGCAGGTCCTGGGAAAAATAGCAGTGACAAAAATATGTGCCATTGCTATTTGTGCTGCAGGAAACACACGCCTCTGAACATGCACACTTGTCTGGACACACCCAGAGAGTTCAAGCAGGAATCCATAGTGCTAAAAACCATTCTACCCTGTTGTGGTCCTTCTGAATGTCTTGCATCAGAAGAATTGCTCTGTTACTTTTTTTATAGTCAAGAAATGAGTGGCCTTTTCCAAGGGTTGCCTTGCGTCATATGAGGAGTGCCTGGAGTTTAAAAAGGCTGAGAACCACTGCAGTAGTCATTTTAGTGGAAACCTAAGGAAAGATACCAACTGGCCTGACACCAGCACCCTAGAAACTCCTTATGAACCCAAAACAACTTTCCACCTCCCTTTTGGGTCTGAAGTGCTCCCTGAGTGACCACACTTAGACATACAAACCTGATCAGAAGAAACCCAAAGCATACACTTTGGCAGCTAACCCCCTCTAGGCTTTGCAGTGATTCAGATTGGCTCCAGGAGGCAGACAAGTGCTGCCAGGTTCCCTAGAGAGGGCCCTGCTGATACACCGGAAAGCCTACAAATCAGTTAGATCAACAGTATGGTAGGAGCCATGCTGCCCACCAATGACCTAATGGCTAAGGCACTTGTCTTAAACAAGAGGAGACCTACTTTCTAGACTGCCTCCACCTCCCCACCCCCAGCAAGGAACATGACCCTTAATTGCCTATTCCCCAAGAGACTGCCCTAACCACCAGGCTGGTTTGGCAAGAGCACCCTTCCTGTCAGAGATGAGCCACTGTCCACAGACATGTGCACATGTCACGTGGCCAGAAAGAGAACAAGCAAGAAGGGGCCTCCCTCTAGAGCCTAGCGGTTAGGGCATTTCCTCGGGTGCAGGGATTCTGAGTTCTAGCCAGGCTTATTTCTGTTTTTCACCCAGTGACGGTAGGCTGCAAAATGCACAACCAGCTTAAGACACTTCCTCTGGAGCCTAGTGGTTAGCTAACTTCCTCTGGGAGGGTGGAGCCCAGGTTTCAAGTCTTTTCTCTGAAGTTCGTTTTGCAACCAATGACTATGTAGTGCAAAATATACCAACAGTGCTGGGAACAAGCAGGAAACAGTCTTCTGTAGACTCTTAGTTAGGCAGTCCCCAGTGAGGGGGCAGGTCAGCGTTTTTATCTTCCTGCCAAGCTTATTTCTGTCTTTCAGCCAGTGTCTGTGTATTGTGTAATATATAGACAGTGCAGGAAACAGGGGCTAAAATACATAAAAATATAGAAGCATAGAAAGGTAGGGTTGGCAGAGATCTCAGGAAGTCCTTGAGTCCAACCGCCTACTCAAAGAGGACCATCCCTACTAGATCATCCAGGTCAAAGCTTTGTCTAGCTGTGTTTTTAACACCCCCCCCCCCCAAGTACAGAGCTTCCACCACCTCTCTGGGTAACCTTTTCCAGTGTTTTACTACCCTTCTAGTAAGAAAATGTGTTGTAATATCTAACCTAAACTTCCCTGGCTTGCAACTTGAGACCATTGAGATGTGACTCCCTCCTCCCCAGGCAGTCCCCTTATCTCCAAGCTAGCTAAAGAAGCTGACTTCTCCTTCAGGGCCCATGACATTTACTTCCTTGAATTTCCCAAACCTATTTTTAGGTTATTAGGATATTCTCCTAGAAAACAAGATTGAGCTGAGGGGTCTCCGTTTCCTAGGGAAGTGCTCTAACCACTGCTCTGTGGACCAACAGAAGAAAGAGGGCCTGTCTTCAGAAACCTACACTGCAGCTACCTTCTGAAGTGAGACTAAGTGTTGTGAATTGCAGAAAGAGAAAAGTAGGGTTTAATCCTATTTTGCACCTAAGTGCCACTTACACATCCCTGTAAGTGTAAATATTGGCACTTTGGTGGATTTTACATTCTAGTTCAGTGATTCTGAATCAGGATGCCAGGGTACCCTGATATGCCTTGAAATCTTTCAGGGGTGCTATAGGGTGCTGTGCAACATTAGCATTGTTAGATGTGCAAACATGATTCACAAGAGACATTTCACATAAGAATCCAGAGTGTTAATGCACTGTTGTCATCTTTCTGAATTCTTTTCAGTAGAAGAAATTGCTTCAATATATTTCTGTAGTAAAAATCGAGTGAAAACTAAGAGGTGGCATTTTCCAATGAGTGCCTTGAATCTAAAACGTTTAAGAACCACCATTCTGGTTCCATCTCTGGCAGAACAGGATCAACCAAATGCACTCATAACTTGCCAAAGTACAATGAAGGTGGAGGTGGGCCATTACATATTTTATCCTAGGGCACTTGCTCAGAGAGTTGGCCTTGGTTGGGCAACTCAGAGTTGGTCATTGAATGCACTTTGGTCATCTACTGTATGAAACAGAATTATGCTCATAGTGAATAATTGGAAGTACTTAAACTAGGAACCCAGGAATTAATCTGGCAGCCTCCTTTGTACATGAAGCTTCTATTCAAATGAACGTACCTTCATAGACCCTGCGCTGCTCTGGGCTCTGGGTGGTGGCAGGTGGTGGAAGTGCTGGCTCGGGCACAAAGGTGCTGAAAATCTGGAGCCATGTGGCTATTCAGCAGGAAGGAGTCTGGCCCTCTGATGGTGGGATGACCGGTCACAATTTACACCGGCAGCCACACATGCATTTAATCCCAGTTTATTACTGCACCGTCAGATAGTGCTGTCCTGGACAAATACTGGTGCATGTGTAGATGGTGGCACTTTACTTTTCAACTCATTAGTCTATTTCACTGTAAAGTGCATGTGTAGATGCAGCCACTGTCTTTCATTTATGTCTTTTAAACATCACAGCCCTTCTTTCCTTTCTCTATAAAATGGGATGAATAGTCTTTCCCGTTTGTCAGGGGAATGATGCCACTGCATACTGTACTTTGAGAATCTTGTGTGCTATGCATTCTTCAACATAGCCTTCAAGAACAGGGAGCAGCTCTGCACGTAGGTAGGTAAGCACTTATCTCAGTCTCCCCCCTCATGGACAACCCAAATCTATTTATTATGTGTCAGAGCTGTAAGTATAAAAGATGTACATGCATGGAGATTGGATCGCTCATGGTGCTACTGGTAATATTTTAACGTTTTTAATTATTGTCAAGTGTAGGAAGTATTGATCTTAAAGATGCTTGTTTGACAATTGAGTGACTGATAGTAGCTGGTATCATGGTGCAGAGGCAGGAACTGAGATTTGAACAATGATAATGGGTCGGGAGGGTATTTGTTGAGGTGGGTCTTCAAAGTGAAGACAGGCAGTGTATGTTAGAAGTGATTGAGAAGAGGAAGCCATGGAGGGAAGCAGGGGTGCTGTTGGAGCTGGGGGGTGGTGTTTAGGGAGGCTATGTTCACACCAAAATTCACCTTAGTCCCCCCTAGCAACCCCTCCCAGCACCGCCTCTGCCCAAGCCCCCAGCTTCTCCCCCTGCACAGCTGAGCCCACCCTGCTTCTGCCCGCAGGCCACAGAGGTACAGCGCCTTAAATGGGTATTGTTAAAAAAATGAATAGGTAAATTTGGCTGAACAATGTATAGCACCCCCCTCCCCAATTTTCTGTCTAGCCCACCTTAGCTCCCCCATTGGGAAGAGGCTGGGGCCACCCCTGGAGGGATGTAAAGAAAGGGGTGATATAGTCAAAGTGATATGTTAAGAAAATGGCCTTGGCAGCACCATTCTAGATGTATGGCAGGACAAGTTTACTTTTTTCAAGGGCTGAGAAAAGGATCTTTCAGTAATTGAGGCTTGAGATAATGAAAGCTTAAGTCTCAGTTTTAGGTATATGCATGCTTAGGAAAGACTCAGATGGCATAGAGTATCTGCCAGGTTCAGTTACAGCCTGGATGCAAGGACCTAGAGAAAAGTCTGAATCAAAGCTGATGCCAAGTCTCTGGGACAGGCAGGATAATGATGTTGTCCACAGTGGCTGGAAACAGGTGTTGCCTTTATCAGTCAATAAAAATTGATGGCGACACAAAATGTGAGCAAACAGACATCCTTGCCTTTTGTAACATCCCAAGTGCCCAAAAATGTAAGTGATGATTCCTATTAATAGTCTGTGCTGCTTTATCACATTGAATGTCTGTTAACTTATGTGATCCCCCGTTGCCCTATGTTCTCCTGCGGGCCCAGGCAGGTGATTCTGGGGAGATGCATTTCATCCCTTGGGATTCCCTGCTCCGTGCTTGCAGACATGTACCCCAGGTTGAGGTCAAGCACCCGGGGCCATTGTCCCGCAAGACCAGGCCCATGAAGCTCCCAGGAGCAGCAGGGGCCTGATCCTGCTGCACAGTGGCCTTGGGCAACATCTGTACCTGCCAGCCAACTGGACCAGCTGTGCCAGGACACATCCTGGCACAACTGATCGTACAACAAAAATAACGTCTATTTGTAGCCAGTGATAGAGAAATGAGGAGGATAAGGAGCAGCTGGGCTGGCTTGCAGAGGTGAGTAAAGAGGATTAATAGCTCTTTTTTAGGCTTCTAAGCTTAAGCTGACAATTAGACATGTATCTTGTTCAGTAGTCATCTAAAGACATTATCATCTGATAGTTGTTCAGTCACATTTGTCAAAAGATACTGACGTCAGATTCAGAGATCGGTGCCCATATCACAAAAGCCAACATCACCACTGACTGTCTAACTCCTCTCAACAGAGAGGCCAAAAGTGATTCCGTGAGAAAAAGCGTCTCTTTTTTCCCTGGAGCTAGCTCTTCCCCGACAGAAGAGGCACGTTAAGACAGGATGGAGTACACACTCAGGTTTCCAAGATGCAGGGCGAGGGGCAGGGAGGTTATCTATGCTCTGAGAATGGATTTTCAGTGACTTTTGCTGTTGCACATTCTCCTTTTCCAAGCGATAAACTGAAAAGGTCTCAGGCTGTGATCTCAGACTTACCTTTTCAGTGGCCTGCCATCTTTTTCTTTTTTTATATAAATATATATATATTTATTTATTTATTTATAGTGGTGTTTCACTCAAATCATGGGAAAATGTGGATTTAGGGTTACTTTTTTTAACTGAAAATTGCCCGGGGGGGGGGGGGGGTTTGTTTTGTTTTTTTTTAATTGGGGAAAACTAGGATCCCTGATGATAATTGTCCACTTTATAAGACTGTTATGAGGCTTCTTTCAAGCATATTAGTGAAGCATTTTTCCATTTTCAAGTAAAAGGCTGAATGTTTTTATTAGTATTCTCCCTGCCAAGATTTTGGTTCGAGTCACCTGACTCTGTCTTGGTTCCTCTTTCCTTTGAAGTCCATTGGTCAGTCTGTTGGAGAACTGTGACACTTGCGAAACCGGACAATACTCCCCCACTTCCTAAGTCTTACTGTGCCTTTTTCTCCACTTATGTCATCTCTAATTAACTTTAGAGATCACTCATTTGGTTATCAGGGTTTCTTTATGGGCTGTTTCTCCCCACATGGGGGAAAAAAAAAAGTTTGTTAAAATTGATACTCATACTCCACTCCTACTCAGAGCTGCTCTGTGCATAACACATTTATGTCTGTTAGAGCAAAGGGGCTAAACCTGATCACTATTTTCTCTTGAGTTTAGAGAAGTGTGGCTGCTTTGCATCTTGCGCACTTCCATTTCACTGGGGAAATGAGCAGATTTCCTGGAGTCCATGCTCTCCGCCCTGCACAAAGCAGAGCTCACCTCTTCTGGGGCTCTTTTCCATGCAGGGAGGGAGGCTGGATGCAGGGTAGGCAGATCTGTGCCTGGATTCTGGCACCAGTCATTTCTACCATGTACAGTAAAACATGGAGTTGGCAAGCCTATGTAAAGCATATTGCCTTGATGCTTCCAGAGTGGCTGCTGTTCCTTCCTTTAATCTCCTTACCCTACTCCTTTACGGAGACTCTCTGAACAAGCATATGGTACAGGATTTGGCCATCGTTATTTAAAAGCTAAATCAGCTGCAGAACTGAATTTACTGTGGCCGTATTGATTCAGCTAGTTGTGTAAGAACTACTTTGTAAGAACTACTTTTTTTTTTTTTGAGGAACTTTATATATAAAAAAAAACAAAAAAGCATATGAGTTTCAGATGTGCTTCAAGTGATGTCAGTTAGAGATCGCATCTTGTGAACTTCCCTTCTCTTTGACCACATCCTGGTGGGGTTTTCTGTGTCCCAACTCAAGTCAAACATTTCTTGCAGAAGTTAAATATAGCTGAGCGCCTACTCATGATGAAATGCGTGGGCTGAAGCAGCCGCCTTTGGGGGCGTAAGCACTTTCTAATTTTAGCAAGTCCAACTTCCTTTTTCTCCCCTCACACGTCATTATGTAAAACTCATTCTTTTCATTCACCTTTCTCTAAATAGGACTCTCGAACACACGTGGGTGGGTGTGTGCATGTAAAGATGAAAAATTGGAAATAAAACAAAGCTTTTAGTTGTATCTCTGGACTTATCTGTGAGTGAATTCAGACAGGGTAAACAGAATCACACACACACACACAAAAATAGCTTAGTTTCTTTGGAAGTGGTGAAAAAACGAACACCAGTGAATTCCTCCAAAGCATACGTGGGTTTTTCTGTGATCAGTTCAATTCCGGCAGGTTAGCTTCTGTCGATGGGAAGTTTGCCATATAAAGGAGATAAACCACAGTGTAAGTCAGGACTAATCACCAACGCTTCACCTTAGAGTTTGGTTTATATTCAAATAAAAATGGTAATAAATGCAGTGATCCCTAATTGGTCCCTGACATTAAAAAAAATGGTGTCAAGTGAAAGGGGTGGAATTACCGGCTCTTTGCTGTGTTGCATTGTTTCTGAGGGATGCTCTGAAGTGAAGGTGAGTGAAGTGGAGGCTAGTTATCGGTAAGGGCTGTACCCATTCAGGAAAACATTGGAGCACAGATTATTCAGCTGAAGAGCATATTAAAACCAGTTAGCAGAGACTCATTTAACCTGACTACTTACCAGGCATCCTGAGTGAAAGCAGGTTCACAGGGTAAAAGCTATGAGATGGTTTTAGAGAAATTGCAACCCTCTCCTTTCTAAATATGCTATGCATCAATGTCTGTCGGAGCCCAAGGACATGAGTGTTTGTACAGTTATCTTTTGGGAATGAGTTCAGTGACCTCTTATCCAATTAGGTTTAAAGTGATACAGTGTCATGCTCTCAGTGCCACTAGGAGCAACCAAAATGGACATCACAGCAGGGAGGTAAATTCAAACAAATACTTTTAAAGGTGGGAGATGCAGCAGGAAGAAATATTGAGCATTTAAAAATAAATGAATATGAAAATTGCCAATAATCAGGGCAGCAAACTGCTTGGATGCCAAGATATATGATAACTGCTGTCAGATGTATACAAGATTATAGGATGATATACGGAGGTCCTTGCAAGATAATTCATCCTATAACATTGCCATGTAAGCAGAGTGATTGGATTTGGCTGAACAAATGAAGAGGGGGCTTTGTATCCATGTGGTGTTCTCAGAGATAATACGCCTGGCTGTACAAGTCCATTGATTTACTCCTTTGTTTTTTGTGGACTAATGTTTGTGGCAGACAGACGCTGACATACTGATACTGCAGATGAGTGGTGATAGATAGCACAGAAACCCTTTAACTGCTTTTTTAGTGTTTAAAATGCTTTTTACTGCAGCTCAGCCTTTTATTCTAATTATCTGCCTGGTGTTGTCAGTGGAGAACAGAGGTTATAAATGTCACAGTATAGGCAGAGGGTGCAGGAGATTAGGAAGTGCCGAGATGGTCTCTGCATCCAGGATAGCCATTGGGCAGTCTGACCTTGTGGTAGCATTTTGGTGGCAGCTTTCTTTGATTTTTAAAAAGCGAGAAAGGAAGATCTACAAGTGAGATGCTGCTGCATTGAGCTAATATGAAGTTTCTTATAGAGCAGCCATCACCCAGTGGAAACCACATGGGAGTGTGGGGGGAGGAACATTTATAAAGCTATTTATATTGTCACTTATTTAAAGTTCCCTTTTAGGGCTCACGCTTTCTCTGAATAGGTTTCTCCTGCAACCCAAGTTATTTTCATCCTATTGAGGCTTGTGGTGACGTCGTCATTCTGATTTTTTTTTTTTATTATAACAGCCTGTTGCCACGAGCGTGATTCTGATTCACAAATGACACTGCATGCAAAAAATCCTCTTTTGGTGGGGTCATTTGAGTCCAGATTGAGATTTTTTTTTTCAGATCAGGCAGCAGGGCTCTTGCAAGATGCTCTGTAGGGATCTTCCTTGTGTCTTCACTGCAGTACAAAGCAGGATAAGAACACCAGCTAGTATCCCTAATGTCCCTCACAGTCAATTCCTATTTAAACCAATGCAGTTACATGTTCTGGAGTCTCTGCATTTACATTCTTGGCAAAGTGGTATCACTTTTATCAAACCAGACCTAAAAGTAGTCATCTCTGGCAGGTGGTGGGGTGACCAGTCTGATCTCCAGTATTATGCGCATGGCTTCCTCACCTGCCATCTTGCAGATGTAGCCCCATGAAAACAGAATAGCATATTTTTCAACTTGAGGAAGTACATGTGCAGAGCTGTTTCTGTAATCTCTTCACTGAGCCAAATCAGAGCTGCTTTTCCTTGATGTTCTTGGGTCCCTGCAGGTAACTGTGGTGGAGTATTGGTGCTGGCAATAGCTCTTGCCAGCAAGGGCCTCTGAAACAACTGCTAGAAGAGGCAGGGAGTCTTTGGTGCTGAGGGAAAAAGAGGAGTTGAATGCTGTAAAGCTTTTTTTTCTTGGAAGTGTCTCTTCATTGCAACACAGGTGGCAGTTCCCCATCCAGGCAGCAGGTGTAAGGAACAGAGCATTGAAGGAGTACCTCCTGCCCCTGACCAACCTTTTCTAGGGTTTCTTTCAGGGGATAGAGAGAGGGGAGAGTTTTACTTCAGTATGTTCTGGAAGCAACTTTTATATTTGATCACTGTGTCCGTGCTGATCGTATAGATCGATTGGCTGCATTTGATAACACAGGAGTTTTACAGTCTCTCATAGGGGATGATGGGTTTTTGGACTTGCCACAGATCCCGGAAAGGGAGTGCAGTGCTCCTCTGCTCCAAGAACTCTCTGCTGCACATTTCTGCCTTGTCCCCCTTCCGCCAGCTGTGTAAGAGGCCATTAGGAAGGTTGTCAGAAAAACATAGGCTGTGGCTTTTCAGTACATTCACATTCATATTTCTATCAGTTATGACTCTTACAGGCACAATAGCTCGTAGCCCCTAGCTAAAAATCTCTTGTCAGGGAACCGTTAGCTCTGGGACTTGCTTGTATCTTGGTCTGATGGACACTGTGTTGACCTTTAAAACTCCTGTAATTTCTCTGTATAAAGCAAAGATCTGCAGTAGTTTTTGCAGGTTTTTACTATTGAAAGTGGGCCTTTAACTGTACCAGAAGCTAATTGTGAAAATGATGGGATATGTCAAGAAGCTGCTTGAGATGATATCTTTTGGATGGGTCCATTTGGATGGGCTCTTTTACAAGTCCAGAGAATAAATACTAGGGCTGTGCAAAGTTTTGGTCCCTGATTTGATTTGGTGGAGATTCAACCCACCTCAGTGGCCAAATCTCTGAATCTGATCGAATCGGAGAGATTCAGAAAGATCCAGCGATTTGGACGTAGATCCAGCTTTAAATGTTTTTTCTACATACGTCTAGGTAGCAGGTAGGTCATGAGTGTCTGTGATGCTGGGGTGTATGGAGTGTCCCAAAGAAGTGGGGGAGGGGGCTCCCCAACACACTCAGCGGTAGACCCAGAGGTGAACCAGAAGCATTTCTGGGTCTGCCTGGGGACACACTGGGGGCCCCCCTGCAGCCCCAGCACAGCGGCTGGTGCTTCCTGGATCTGGGGGGCACCTGGGGTCCCCCAATGGCTGATCACTGAAATGAGGGAGGGGCTGGGAGGGGTCCCCAGCACACTTCCTGGTTGACCCGGAAGTGGACCAGAAGTATTTCTGGTCCACTTTTGGGTTCTGTGCCGAGCCCATGGAGGGCTCCCCCACACCCCTGTGGGACACTCTATCCACCCAGCATCACAGTGTTGACAAGGCATGCTGGTACCTCAAGGTATGTAGAAAAAACATGTCTAAGGCTGAATCACTGATTCTCCAAATCAGCATTGAGTCTTCAGATTTGGATCCAGCCAAATCGAATCAGGGACAGTGATCCAAAACAACAAATCGAATCACTGTCCCTGATTCGGGCCGAATCCAAATCGAATAGGGCCTGCTTCACATACCCTTAATAAATACCATTTTGTTTCACATCTAGTATATTTGAAAGCTTTTTTCTTTGTTAAAAAGTCCTCTTTAAGAGAAAAAAAACTGATGTGGCAACTAATTTATACAGAGTAATTATTTAGGTTTTACTCTTCAAAGTAAGGAATGCTCCTTCATGGAAAGGAATGATAGAATATATTTTCTCATCTTTGTCTTTGAACTTGCTCTCTAATAAGAAGGGATCTGGAGTTTTCCATTTGCTGTGAAAAATGTGGCTTTTCTCCTTTAAAGAAGAAAATCATGAATGTTCTCATTTAAAGGTGAAAAATGCAGGAAATCATAGGTTTCCTCTTGTAGGCTGACAGAGTTCCAACCTACGTGGTGTTGGGGGGAGTGGGACGCTGGGGCACCACTTGCATGTATACACATGCACAGCACCAGGCAGCGGCGGAGAGCAGCTCCCGCAGGTGAGTGTAGGGGGCAGAGAGCAGAGGTGATGCGTGGCCCGGGGGTGGGGGTGTGGAGGGCACACATAGGCAATGTGGAGAGAGGCTGCAGTGGGGAGTGGGTGAGCAGACTGAGGCACTGGCAGACCTGGTGAGGGAGGGAGTGGGGGCAGGGTTGGCGGCTGAGGCTGGGGCTAGAGGCTCTGCCCAACCAGGATGGTGCCCAGGGCCTGGTTGGGAATGTGCAGCTGTAGGGCCTGGCTGGGGATTGGTATGGAGTAACGGGCTGGTGGAGTGGCCGGCTCCCCATAACATGTTAGGGGCACATGCCCCCCCAGATTGGTGTGACTACAGTGGAGCATGGGACTGCAGCCTAGCTACCTCCGTGGCCCAACAGACAGGACCCAATGTGGGAGGGATGTGCAGGGTTGGGAGGCTCACCGGTGCTACTGCTGCTGGGATCCCTATGCCAACCACACTGCCATGTCCAGGGACCCCCTGCCTGCCCAGCAGCACCAGGGGTGGCAGCAGAGACTTAGGGCAATGTGTCCCTGCACTGCTGCTGAGTGGGAGGGGGCACCTCACCATAGCAGCACAGCTGGCATGAGGCTCCTGGAGGTAGTAATGGCAGCACCTGCCCTAAGCCTTCCTCCCTTGCTCCACCCTCCCGTGCAGGGTCCAGGAGGCCCCCAGGGGAAGGGCAGTAAGGCAGGGAGCCCTGTATCCTTCCTCTACCCAATACAAGCTCCGCTCTGCTCTGGTTGCACCACCCACGGGCAGAGCGGGAAGGGGCCTCCCACACACATGGCATCTAGGGCTTGGGCACTGCTGACTGGCTGTGGCTGATGCCCACAGAGCAGGAAATGGACAGGAGGGTCCCATGGCCTTGGTAGCTGGGGGCCCCCTCTGGCAGAGTGGGGGGCAGGGCAGGGGGATGTGGCTTAGGAGTGAGGGGCACCAGCAGGGACAGGGGGCTGCAGGTAGGGAGTGAGATGTACCAGCAGGGCTGGGGGGTTGAGAGGCTATGGGTAGGGAGTTACAGGCCCAGGAGTGGGCTGTGGCCTGGGAGTCGGAGGTAATGGCATGGGCAGGGGTAGGGCACTGGCATATCAGGGTTTCTCAGTGCCACAAAGCAGCAGTGGGGAAAGCCATAGCTGGACCCATGTCCTGGTGAGTGAAGGAGGCAGGGGGAACATGGACTTTTCATGACTGGGGGGAAAAAATGCAAAATCAAACACCAAAATATATTGGTATTTAGAATGTTTTTAATGTAATGACTGAGGAACTGGTAGGCTTCCAAACTGCTTAAAAATTGTAAATATATCAGTAAAACAGTGTGTTCAACTGATGTGTGTGTGCATATACATACATATATATAGTGGTGTTTCATTTTAATGGCAGAAAAAACATGGATTTAGGGGTTTTTAATTTGAGAACTGGGGATTTTTATCAGAGAATTTGTGGGTTTTTTAGACAGAGAAAACCAGTATCCATCCTCAAAAGTCATAACTAGAATAGTTCCCCTCTTCCAAGTTTCCTCGTGCAGCACAATATTCATGCTGAACTTATGGGAACAGATGTCTCATGTGCTTTTCGGCAATAGAAATGACTTCATTTTCAGAAAATGTTTGTGGAGCGTGTGATTATGACACTATACAATGCTTTTACTATTGGACTGAGGTGTGCATTTTATTTTCTAGGAGGCAGCCTTTCTGCAAAATTGTGTTTGTCAATCTGGGGATTCAATAACTAGTCCTGAACGTTTTTCTCATAAGTATTTACTGTTGGGATATGCTTACTCTAAACACCAGAGAGCTATGCTCTTAAGGGCGGTACAGAACGTATCTTCCAGTAGTAATGCGTTTGCAATACACAGCAAGCCTGATCTCAGATGAAATCATCGAGACCTTCCTCTGTTTTCTGAATCACCTTTTTCTCAGAAATGGTTTTTAGATGCCAAAGCAAGCAAACTGTGTGTATATATGTTTATTAAAGAAGCACAGATACACACTCTATACGTACTTCATAACGATAGTAATATACTGTACTGTTAAAAAATTGGGAGGCTGTAGCTAGGTTTTCTATAGATACTTGATAATGACAGAGGAATGATCCATTCTTTTTCTCTGAGCATTTGGCACTGAAATATATCAAGTGTACTAGTCTTATCAGTGCACACCCTTTACATTTCAGACCAATCAATAGCTGAATAAAATTCTCTTCTTTGTGGTCTACATTGTGGTTCTCCACTGCATGTTCTGAACTCCTTCCTCCTGTGCACTTCTAATTTCTTCTTGCGCATGCAACACAGAATATCACTGTGGGTAGAAACTTGTACAGTTGATATAAAGAATGAGAACGTAACCTCTGCTTTGCCTGGCTGATGCATTTCTGCTAATGAGTCATTTGAACCAAATACCGACCTTAAATATCACAAGTCAAAATAAGTTTATACTGAAATAGTAATTAGTAGCACAGGAAAACCCATCTGAAATGTTTAAATATTATTTTAGTTTCAGAGGACAAGCTAGAGATACCTACTCCCCCAGAGCTTTTCCTTGTAGATAATGCAGATTAGGGTCTGTCAGACATTGAGATATCTGAAGAGGAGGTGTTGGAACAAAATGATGATTTCAATTGAAATTAGTCAGCAGGACTGTGGTATTCATCCAAGAATCCTGAAGTCATTTAAAGAAAGAAGTGGCTGAGCTGTTAACACAAATATACCATTTCTGCCAAAATCAATTTCTGTACCGGAGAACTGGAAGGTAGCACATTTGGTAACTCTCTTTAAAAGAGTTTGAGGAGCTGATCCCAAATTATAGGCCAGAGAGTTGGTCACATCAATTAGTTGAAAAAGTAATTAAAGATAAAATTGCAAACCATGTGGATGAGTCTGCCTTGACAGAGAGAAACCCAGATGACTTTAGTGTATTTTTTTTCTAATATTTTTTTAAATTTTGGTAAGAAATCAGCATACTTGTAGAGAAAGAGGAACCACTAGATTAGAATTTGTGGTCTTCCAAAAACCTGTGATATGGCCGGTTTCTCAGACTAAAACTATAAGGAAATTAAGTAACATCATGAGAAAGTTGGAAAAGAGTAGAAATAAGAATTAGGGATATATAGTTGATTTCCTAGACTGAAAAAAGTTAATCTTGGGGTTCCAAAAGGATGCAGATAAGGAATGGGTGTGTGTGTGTGTGTGTGTGTGTGTGTGTGTGTGTGTGTGTGTGTAAGACTGAGCTTTGAGTAACAATTTAATGATCAATACAATTCTTTAGGTTAGTCAAGTCCATATTAGAGTGTAACTTCAGAAGGACCTGCTAAGTATTGACATTTGGGTAGTATGTTAGTAAATTAAATTATTTTTAGAGAAGTGTAAAACAGTACAATATTTACTCAAATACAAACTCATGGGGGAAAAAGGCCCCTCATCTTATATTTGCCTACAAGGAAACCTCATTAAATACACTGTCTATCATTAAACTGCTGCCAAAAGCAGTATGTGCTGAGTAACAGAAAACAACTATGAAGTTGATTAAATGCAGCTAACACTGAGTATGACTATATACAACACGTGGCCCATATGGGGCAAACATACTAAGAGGAACTTTTTTCTTCTTTGAATGGACATGCTTGAGATGGGGAGATAGAGAAATAGTTGGAGAGTTATGTACAAAAAGTTATGTATATTGAGAAAATACATGATAAATACTGTATATGGATGGTATATAAATACTGTATATGGAAATGTCTGGTAAGCATCACCAAATCACCTCAAAAAAATGGGCCGGTTTCTCCTCCAAAGGGAACTGGCGCCAGACCTGGAGGTACTGCAATACCAGGATGGCACTGGGAAGGCCAGAGCCAGCCCTGACACTAGGGTGGCCATCATAGAGGGCAGTCCGGTTGTCCTCTGTCCTCTACTAATACGAAACCGGACTCCTTTATGTGTCAGGTTTTGCATCCATAAAGGTGTCAGGTTTTGTATCAATAGAGAACAGAGGAGCAGAAAACCGGAATGTCCTCTAAGATGGCCACTCTACCTAATACCCTCTCCTTAGTGCCAAAAAAATGCTTGATCTTAGCCAAAAGGTCGAGATGCGAATGGGAACCCTTTTTTTTTTTTTTTAATTATTATTACAAAATAACTAAAAGAAACTACAGCAACACAAAACTTGACAACCTCCCCTACAACTATACCTTGTTCTTATTATACCCCTTTTCACCTTTAACACGCTAACCTCTCCCACAACTCCCCAAACCAGGAAGAAGTAATAACTTTCACTCTGTCCCTTTGTTCCTTTGGAAGAAACACCACCATGCTTCTTTCCTCCATCTCTTCTCTTCCTTCTGCTTCCCCATCTTGTCCATATCTTGATCCACATGGTATTTCAATTCATATATTGTTAACTCCACGTAATCTCTTCTGGTGAAAGCTAGTCCCTTGACCATCAGAAGGTTTGTCACCTTCCTTGTTGCTACTGTCACACAAGGTAGTCTGGTTCTCAGTCTCCGTGACTCCAGACCTTTGGGCATAAACCCATATAACACCATTTCATATGTTAAGTCTCAGTTCATATCAATTGCCCTTAAAAATCAACATACCCCCTCCTATGCCCCTTGCACAAAAGGGCAGTTCCAAAGTACATGCAAGTACAGATTCCTCAGCCCCACACCCCTCTCTTGGACACGTTGCCCATCATACCAAACCCTATTGATACTGAATGCCCCTGACGGAAAGAATACTCTTTATCATCATCTATATATTAACCGAATGTTCTCCTTTCACTTCTTTCCACGCGTTTGCCATATGTCTTTGTGTCTGGTCCTCAACTATTGTCATTTTATCTTTCTTTCTTATGACATTAATCACCTTCCTGGAATCTTTCAAGCACTCTAATCCCACTCCCTCAGGATCCAATTAGTGGGCCAGTGGGCAGCATGCCCGTGGCTTTTTCCCTTCTCCCCCATACATGCCCCATCTTCTAAACATCTTCCTGCCAGGTAACAGCAGAAACATGTGGTCTCCCTCACCCCCTCCATTATCTCTTTGCAGAACACACATATACAATAAGTACATGCAAACCTTTCCAAATCTGGCATTCCACAACTTCCTAATTCCCTGGCGTTGAACAGCTCTATTCTGGCTACCCTTTCTCTTTTATTTTCTCCCCTCCCCCACATATATCTGCCTCTACTCTCCTTGTCTGATGCCAGTGGTGGATACACCACTCCCATGTAAAGGATGATCAACAAGAGCACTGTTTTCACTACTTTGAAAGATAACTTTCTACCATTCCACAATCCTAAAATCTGTCTCACTCTTTTCTCGAATTTCTCCTATGCCTTTGTTCCTTTCCCTTTGGTGTCCATAGAGATTCTCAAGATCTTGATTATACCTTCGACCACTCACAGCCCAAACTTCTGTCAATTCTCCCAGTTCTCCACACTCAGCAACATACTTTTCATCTTATTTAATTTCACCCCTGACACTTCACTGTAGTCCTCAATATGCTTCAATCCCCTCTCGATTGATGCATTGTCCTGAGCCACTACGTTCGCCGTGCATAATGTATATTTAATTTCTTCCCCCTCCTAGTATCTTCACACCACTTACCATCATGAATTCTCTGTGCCAGTGGCTCTATCATGTACACAAAAAGATAGGGGGACAGCAGGCATCTCAGTCTTACCCCCATTTGGGGAATGCTTTGCTCAAGTACCTATTTAGCAGTACTTGACTTCCTGCTTTACTGTATACCACTTTGACCCATCTGATCATCGTCACCGGAAACCCCATCCTCCACAATACTTCAAACATGAAACCATGTTCCACTCTATCATAAGATTTTTCCAAGTCTAGAGTCATTATTACCATATTTTTCCCTCTCTTGCACATCTGCTATAACATCTCTCATTTACCATAGGGTGGGGGATATCCTCCACTCAGAAATGGTACACAGTTTCTTCTTTTTGCATCACATCTGGTAAACAGTCACACATTACTTCCACTGCAAGTCCACTGGGCAACCTTTGTAAATTGCACAGGCTAAGGCACTTAAAGGAACCCACCCCTACCCTAGCCCCAGAACAATCTGTAGGGAAGGCAGGGGCTCCCGATGGGATACTTACCTGCCTGTACACCAGTGCCAGGAACTTGGGGAATAAACAGGAGGAACTGGTCCTCCTGCTAAACAAGAATGACTATGATTTCATAGGAATAACGGAGATCTGGTGGGATTCCACATATGACTGGGCCACAGGTATAGATGGCTACACCCTCTACAGGCAAGATCATACAGATAAAAGGGGTGGGGGTGTAGCTCTCTATGTCAAGAACAGCTACACGTCCCTCCAAATTGACAGTGGCCCCCAGGAAGGACAACTGGAGTTGCTCTGGGTTAAAGTACATGGGGAATGTGGCACAGGGGACATCATGGTAGGAGTCTACTACAGACTTCCTAACCAGAAACAAGACCTAGACCAGGAATTCTCCAGAAAACTGGCTGAGGCTGCATGCTCTTAGTGCACAGTTGTCACGGGAGACTTTAACTACCCAGACATCTCATGGGAAGAGCACTCAGCCAAATCTGATCAGTTGCAAAGCTTCCTCACATGCATGGATCAGCTCTACCTGAGTCAAGAAGTCTATGGACTGACAAGAAGTAAAGTGTTTCTGGACTTGGTACTGGCCAAAGAGGATGACCTAGTCAGTGACCTGAGAATTGATGGAAAGCTGGGTGATAGTGACCACAAGCTGAACACCTTTAACTTTCCATCACAAAGCTGGCAAGTTGGTCAGCAATACAGAAGTCCTCGACTTCAGGAAAGTTGCCTTTGACGAGCTCAGGAGGCTTGTTGTTGAGGCCCTAAGGGACCATGACTCAACAGGAAGAGAAGTGGTCATTCCCCAAGGGAGCAATCCTGACAGTGCAAGGGATGGCCATCCCATCTTGGAGGAAGGGTAGCAAAAGGGTGCAGCAACCCCCATGGCTCAGCAGGGAAATTGAGGACCTCCTATTCCTCAAAAGAGAAACTTATAAAGGACAGAGGACAAAAATTACCACAAAGGAGGAGTCCTCAGCACTGGTCTGTACCTGCAGGGAGCAGATCAGGAAAGCCAAGGCTGCAACTGAGCTCCATCTGGTTTCACATATCAAGGATAACAAAAAGTCCTTTTTCAGGTATGTAGGGGGTCAGAAAAAAAGCAAGGGGAACATTGGACCCCTGCTGAACCAAATGGAACAGCTGGTAACCGACACCCAGGAAAAGGCCAATCTGCTTAATGAGTACTCCGCATCAGTCTTTCATCAGTCCAATGGTACTGCCCTGCCTAGCAAGATACAAGTGGCCAGGGTGAAGACAGGATATATTTATACCCAGAATTGGTGTTGATCTAGTAAAAGATCACCTTGACAGGCTGGACACCTTCAAGTCAGGTGGTCCTGACAGATTACACCCTAGAGTACTCAAAGAGCTGGCAGGTGTCATAGCCCAATCATTGGCAAAAATATTTGAAAACTCATGGCACTCAGGTGAAGTACCTGAAGACTGGAAGAAGGTTCATGTGGCACCCATCTTCAAGAAAGGACAGAAAGTAGATCCCAGGAATTACAGGCCAATCAACTTGACCTCAATCCCTGGTAAGATTCTGGAGAAAATTATCAAGGAGACCATTCTGGATAAGTTGGCTGAGGGCAACATCCTGAGGGACAGCCAGCACAAGTTTGTTGTGGGTAGGTCTTGCCTGACCAATCTTATCTCCTTCAATGACCAGGTGACATATCACCTGGACTTTAAAAAAGCCTTTGATCTGGTGTCCCATGACCTCCTCATGGAAAAATTGGCCAACTGTGGCCTTGGCTACACCACAGTCTGATGGCTGGGAAATTGGCTCTGAGGTCAGACCCAGAGATTAGTGATTGATGTTTGTGAATCATTATGGTGCTCTATGACCAGTGGCATCCCCCAAAGCTCTGTCCTTGTACCAGTTTTCTTTAACATCTTTATCAATAATGTGGACGTTGGTGCCAGAAGCACACTGGCTAAGTTCGCTGGTGACACTAAACTTTGGGGCATAGCATAGTGGGAATTGCGCCCCCCACTCCATCCAGCAGCACCTGATGAGCACCAAGCTTTTCTTTTAAAGCACTGGGAGCTTCAGGGGGTGGAGGGGGGAGCAGCTGCTGGGGGACTGGAGGAGGAGGGAGCAGGGGTGCTGGGGGGCTGGCAGGGCCCCTCCATGGTCCCCTTCCCCCTCCCCTGCCCCTAATACTTATCAGCTTGGAATCAGCTGCAGCTCCCTGCTGCAGCCACCAGGGACTGCCCAAATCAGCCACCAGGGACTGCCCAAATCAGCCACCAGGGACTGCCCAAATCATCAAAGCTCTCTGAATCTTTTCTGAAGATTCAGAGAACTGTGAATCTATTCGGACTCTTTAACTGGTCCCTTAATTTGATTCATATTTGGAGATTCGGCCACCAAATTGGGCCAAATCTAGTCCAAATCGAATCACCACTGGAAGCTTCATCTATGTTACATGATACAATCTGTAAAAGCATCAAGTGCTCAAAAATGAGCACAATGCACATGTTTAGTTTGCATGTGAAGTATTGCAGGGTGCAAGCAGCTTGTCAGGCTGCAAGTTCATTGTTATAGACTGTAGAAGGCACCCAGCGTACGTTATTTCCATTTTTCACCACTTAATTTCACCGTGTTTGTGGGTTTGTTTGTAAAACCAGCAAGAAAAGAGAATTGTCTCGATATCACAAGAAATGAAATGAAAGGAAATTTCGAGTCAGATAGCAGGAAGAGTAGTCTAGTAATAAGTCCTATTAACTAATTAATAGTCTCTCAAAGGAAGTGGTGGAAGCCCTTTCTTCTGATTTATTTGAATCACAACTAGAGAAGAATACAGAGAATATATTTTAAAGTCTAGTTCCACTCTCAGAGCTGGCTATGTTAAATCACCACTTTCTTACTCAACGGACCTGCTTCCTGGGCGATCCAAGTCACATGTTGTTTCTTTACTGCCAAAAGGACATTTTTTAGAACAGTTTACTGTTGTTAGATCTGCTGAAT
Source organism: Caiman crocodilus (assembly GCA_030014935.1). Classification (NCBI taxonomy): domain Eukaryota; kingdom Metazoa; phylum Chordata; order Crocodylia; family Alligatoridae; genus Caiman; species Caiman crocodilus. The sequence continues at coordinate 5,229,227 of JAGPOW010000145.1, forward strand.
CAACACAGATAAAGGAGAACAAAGTGGATTCCATCCTGGCTCCGTCATCCAACAGCACTGTTTAGCATTTCAAGGTGCAAGATGATTTTCTAACCTCAGTTTCACCTAGGTAACCATATTGAAGTAAAAGAGCTGTGCAAGTGTGACTGAGTGAAGAATCTCAAGAGATTTGGATCGTTCTTATGACACTGAGGGCAGAACCTCTACTACTGGTGATGAGCCATAGGCTAGAAGAAAATCCCAGCTGGTCTTTAAGATACTAAACTGGATTTTAGTTTTCACTAGCCATGTTTATAATCCATTTTCAGAGGACAACTGCACTTAAAGAGTAGAGGCACTGGCATATGGGGGTGTAGATTTTTATTTCTTCTCTGACCTACATGATGCCATGACGGTAGTGCTCGATTGCCACATTAAAGCATATATCAAAAGGTAGATGCTGTGACATTCTTACTCGATTTATTCTATGGGTGTGAGGAATCCATCTGTGGTTTAGACGCCATGCTAATTCTGAATCCAGAATCCAGCAAATTATAGCAGTAGTGAGATTAAAGAAAATAGTTAGGCTCTAATTGCAAATGATTTCTGATTCAATGAGAGTGTCTCAAAAGTGCCACCAGGGAAATCCAATCCTTAGAAAAGGAACATGAAAAACAAGCTATTTCATGTTCCCATGAGGCTTTGGGAGTTACCTGAGGACATTCTTTACCAAACCTTTACTCTCATTTGGAACCTGCATAGGTGTAGAAATTAACTAACAGCTTTAACAACTTGGCCCAAAGTCCTAGCTTAATTTGTTTTTGGAAAGGAAGTTACGTGATTCAATGGACACATCTACGTATGCATTCATGCACTTTTCCTAATGCGCATTAAATTTAATACCTCCAATGTGAGAGCACTTTTACATATCCTTCGGCAGTGGAGAGGGTGCTCTGAGGGCTGCTCTAATATAACGTGCCTCCATGTCTCGTGTATCAGTGTCTCAGTGCTTAAAAATGGCAGCCGGGTGCTTGAACTAAACTCATTCGATAAGCTTTAGTTTAAAGCGCTCCTGCCATTTTTAAGCCCTGGACTGCTGATGCACAAGACGTAGGAGGCTGCTGGAGCACGGTAATTGCCATGCTCCAGAAGACTTGATTAATAGAGTGCTCAAACATGGTAGCATTCCAGCATGTCTGAACAGTCTCCCTGCTTTTGTACAGGAAGCCTGAGGTACTAAATGAATCTGCATCCCCTAGCTCAAGCACATGTTTTTTAGGTGATGCTTAATGCTCAGTAGTTTATTTTACTGTGCATTAGCATAATAGCATGGTTTTCTACATGCCACTTTAATGCGCAATAAAATAAACTACTGTGGATTAAAGCACACATGTAGACATGCCCAATGAAGGATGGCTCAAATATCTGAGGCATAAAGGAAAATCACCCAGCCACTACTGAAATGGATGTGATGGGAGGCAACCAAGCCAGACTGCAATCAGCTGAGACTTAGAAGGAAAGATAAAGAACACTTGTATAACTAGATGCAAAAAAACCCCTTTTGACTAAAAATAACCTGTCTCACTCACCCACAAATTTTTTCTGAAAGAATCCTTTCTTTTCCCCAGAAAGTAATAGGTACTTGCATATAGGACTTTAATTAATGTATGGTACATAGAATCTTAGCATAATAGAAAATTAGCATTGGAAGGGACCTCACAAGATCATCTAGTCCAAACTCCTGCTCAAAGTAGGACTATCCTCATCTAGATCATTCCAGCCAAGGCATTGTCTAGCCGGGTCTTAAAAACCTCCGAGGATGGAGATCCCACAACCTCTCTGGGTAACTTGTTCCACTCCTTTACTACCCTCCTAGTGAGAGAGTTTTTTTCCTAATATCTAATCTAAACTTCCTTTGCTGCAGTTTGAGAGTGTTGCTCCTTGTTCTGTCATGTTCCACCACTGAGAGCAGGCTAGCTCTATCCACTTTGGAACCAACCTTCAGGTATTTGAAGGCTGCTATGAAATCCTCCTGTGACAGGGGGCTGTCTCAGAGCCAGGTCTCATGCCAGCCTGCCCAGCTGTCTAGGGCAGTCTGCCCCATCTCGCCTGCCATGACTTGACGTTGTAGTTGGTAACATAAGCAGGGGGCTCCCATTCTTTGGCCCAATGCCAGGGGGCAATATCCATGGTTTCATACCTCCACCACACTGTGGCCCATGCCTCACAGATGGCATCCAGGTTGGTATTGCTCCCTGGCTTCAGGCCAGGGCAAACTAATTCCACTATTGGGCCTCTTACATACTCCTACTCACTGTGCCTCTCTCTCACAGGGGTGTCTAGCACTCTACTCATCCCCGGGTCACTCTCTACTGCCCTGCTTCTTTGAGCAACCCCCTTTGGGCCACCAGGCTTGGCTCATCTTGCTCTGGCATGGTGCACACAGCAGATTCACTTCACTCAAGCTCCCCTACTCTATGTGGCCTTTCCTCGTGCCTAACACTAGGCTGATTCTGCCCCTTCACCAGGCAACTTGTTCCTAGTCTCACTCAATGGGGGTTGGCCCATGTACTGCCCTTCAAACTTCCCTTGCAGCCCTACTCAGTACACCTCCCAATGCATCCCCTCAAGCCACCCTACTTTGCACCCTCCAATGCCCAGTCCCTCAGGCATCCTACTCTGGGTGGGCCTGACACAACTTCTATCCCCCCTCTGGGGTCCTACACCCCTGCTGGTCTCAGATGGATGCTTCTCCATAGGTGCACCTGGCCCCACCCTGCTCTTACAATAACCCACCAGTTGGTGGAGGCTGGGATTAAGGAGCCCCTACCCGCCTTTCATTGTGGGGGAAGGGGGGTAACTGATCTGGTATTTCTTAGGGGATGTCCCACTACAAACAGACCTGCCAGACCCCGCTTCCTGGCAGGGTGCAGTTTCAAGTCATGCCCAGGACCAGGAGTCTCCTGCCATCCCCATAGCTCCTGCCCTGGCTTCCAAGATGTTCCAGGAGCAGCTCAGTCAGATGTTACCTCCCCAGCTCCTGGCAGCAGACTGCTGCCACCAGCCCTGACTGCAGGGCTCTAAAATGGCCACCGTCGTCAAGTACCTGCCGGCTTCCTGCTCCCAGCACTTTAAGCGGCAGGCACCAAAGGTGCACTGCCATACCCCGCCTCAGACTTTTCTTTTCCAGACTAAATACGCCTCATTCCCTCGGCCTCTCCTCATAAGTCATGTGCCTCAGCCCTCTAACCATTTTGTTGCCCTCCACTGGATTCTCTCCATCATCAACCATATCCTAGACATCAGTTCAGTTGTATAACCCTGTCATAATCCAGTGACTCATTCTTGCATGTAAAGACAGTATTGATCTAGGCATGGCAGAGTTGTTTGATTTTTTTAAATTTTAGTTTAGTTTAGTTTACTATTTGCTTGTTTTTTTATTAGTTTTATTGGGGTGGAAGTTTGAAACCTTATAACTAAAAGGTGTTGGCAAAATACAAAACCAAAATTAAAAATGACATGACACGTCATTTTTTTCATATTTAGTTGGTTCAGATCGCCCTTTTTCTCATCAAATAATAAGAAATCAGAATGCCTACTTTTTAAAAATCATGAATGAAGTGTCTAAAGCACTTTGGAGTCTTTTGTAACAGGAAGATGATAAGCTTATAGGACATGAATTATGTCTCGCATGTAACTATGTATCTGGTAAGTAGAACAACACTGCTTAGAATTAGATATCCCTTTTTAGGGTCATTGGAAAGTAGGACCGGATAAGACCTCATGAAGCCATCTAGTCCAGGCCCTTGCTCAAGGCAGGATCATCCCTGACTAAATTATCCCAGCCAAGTATCTATCCAGCCTGCTCTTGATAGTTGCCAAGGGTGGAAATTCCACAGCTTCTCTGGATAGCTTGTTTTAATAGTTGACCACCCTCATAGACAGAAAGTTCCTCTTAATCTCCAGCCTAATATTTTTCTGCTGCATCTTGAGTCCATTGCTCTTATTCCTGTCCCCTGTGGCCACAGAGAAAAGCCAATCTCTATCCTCTCTGTAGTCACCCTCTAGGCATTTGAAGACTGTTATCAAATCCCCTGTCAGTCTTCTCTTCTCTAGACTAAACAACCCTAGTTCTTTCAGCCTTTCCTCCTAAGTCTTGTTTGGACGGCCCTTAGTAATTTTTTTCCTCTGTGCTGAACTCGTTCCAGTCTGTCCAGATCTGTCTTGAAGTGTGGGGTCAAAAACTGGACACCCAATTCTATTATCCCTGTTACTTGTCTTCCATTATACAATTTCTTACTTCTCAGCATGTTTTCCCTTTAAATTCTTATTTGGAAGCTGTTACTTTTTTGAACTTCTGGGATGTGTACAGTAGCTGGCTTAACTGTCATTAGCCCTATTTATTTTTTGTAATACTACTACTCCTGGTAGTAATAATAATAATGTAATAATAGTTGATCCTTGTGAACGTTTATTAGATACCTCCTTCTATTCCCAAATGCTCCCTCTGGCAAGTGTTGTCAGACAAATGTGCTCTGGCACTGATTTCTACTAGACTGTGGAATAGTCTTCCACAGGAAATGGTGGAAGTCCCAGTGCTTGATCCAATTAAAACAAGAATGCTAGAAAATGTGCTGTAGGTAACAATCCTGTTCGGAAGACTTAAATGACTATACGTACTAAAAGCCTCTCAGTGTTCTGCATACATCGTATAACAATTAAACATGCCTTGGGGTAGGCCAGGGTTGGCTATATTATATCAGCTGCCCTTATTCCTGTGTGCTAAGATTGTTGTTCTTTTAAAAATATAATAACCTGATCCTTGGCTTTGTTAGAACTGCTTTGCATTAACACCTGGCTCAAAGAAACGTTAAAGGAGGTATGGTATGTTTCAAGATTGTCCTTTGAAGAGGACCTTCCAGTGGCACAGAGCCAGTATAATGGCCCTTACATCACATCTTTTCCTGTGGTTGACACTGGTGATTATGGCCACAGCTTCCTGTGCCCCCAAAATTCTGGCTGCCATTTCAGACCTTTGGAAACTGGTATAATTTGAAGTGAATTTTGCCTACTCTTATTTAGGTTGTGGGTCTAGCTGACACAAAACTGACTCCGGATCAAAGGCGACTTAAAATTTTTGCAGCTTCTTCCTGATTCGTGGAGTGTATTCTTTGGCTTCTGCCAAGGATTGAGGCCAGTAAGTCTTTTTTGGGTCTGTACCTATGACATCCTGGCTTTAGTACCAATGCCAGAGTCCATGCAAACACTTCCCCCATAAGATAGAGAATGGAGTCCCACAAACTTAACTATGAACAAATAAGTAAGTTTTAGGAAGAGTTTAAGTTTGGCTTGTTTCTTAGCAGAGATGGATGATTTTACCACCACTGCTGTTTTTATTATAATTGCAATTAAAAGCTTGATGCAAAGAGTAATTTGCAGAACTCTACAGATGTCAAGAGAAGGCAACTAGTGAATATAGCAAGTTTATCATCATAATTAGCATCATTCTAGGTTAAGCAGGTAAAAAGATGTCTGGAATTCTTAATAACCACCTGCTATTATTAAGTATATTAGAATACTGGTTAGCAATTAACCCCTTAACTGTTACAAGTCACATACATGGTTCATTGTACATAGGAGAGCAAAGTACTCAGAAGTGCAGGGATTAAAACTAGCATTAAATAATGGTGCAGGGATTACAACAAGAGTTAAATTATGGTACTTGGTAATCCCTTTTTCCTATGTATTATATAATTTGCTATAAGATGCATTACAGGAGCAAAAGATAATTTACAAACAAATTAAAAATCATGCTATCTATTACATTAGAGCCCTCTAGCTTTGCATAGGAAGCATGCTTAACAGGGATCTATGTCAACCATCATTACATATATAAATCTTTTTGAAAAAAGAGCTGTCTTTTTGACAATAGGACTAAGTCTAAAGCCTGATTAGATGTTTTTCTCCCCCCCACCCCCCCATAGGCAGGCTCTGATTACTGGGAGCGATATCTCACCATGAATGAATGGCATAGAGGGAGCTGCAAAGACAAAGAGCTGGCTTTGTCTGCTGATGAATTAAGATAGCATGTGGGTGGCTGGGTTGATGGTGAATAGCACAGACTTCCTTCATCCTCCTGTCACTGAGCTTTTCTTGTGTTTTTATGGGAAAAATGGGCTTACTCCCATGAACAATGAATTGAAAGGAAATTAATGGTGTTAGAAAATAATATTACATCAATATCTTCAAGGGGAGCAAAGTACTGTCAAAGCCCTTGAAGGAAGCAGGGTCCTAGCCTTATGTTACCTTTATTATTACAACAGAATGTTATTGCCGTTGTGGCTTCTACTTCTACTTTTTTATTATTATAATTATGATTACTGTTATTATTACTTTTGTTATCATTGCTATGATTAATAATACTTCATTTGCCGTATTATAACTGCAGGGCACTCAAGTACAGCAGATTGGATTAATAAATTATAAAAATGGTGTGACATATGAAAAAGTGACATCTGCACAAACCCCTGATATGACTACAGGGCTGGCTGCACCACAGTCCTTTTGTGAAGCTAACTGGGCACTTCTCATGTATTCTCAAAATACTGACGTATTTTGGCATGTGATTGTGCAAGTCCCTCACACTTGCACCAGAAACTGTTAGCAAACCCATTTAGTTGATAACAGCCTGTGATTGATTCAGCATGTGCAACTGAGTGTGGACTATGCAAGAATTTTTGGGAGCATGTGTGTGCATTTTTGTGCAGCCTGTCAGCTTTGCCTAGTTTATGACAACCCTGCTTCTTTTCCATTTTTAATGTGAGCCCTGATGCTTCTTTTTACCCCCAAATCAGCTCTGGGAAGTGTAACTGCATCCTGACAGAGAACTTCTGCACCTGGTTGCTAGTCCAGCCTTGCTATATCACCTCATTTGAAGCTGAATACTTGCTCTTTTGCTTGTAACATTGCTTTATCTTTCCTGTTAGCTGCTTTAACAACCTTTTACAGTTTTCTTTAGATTAGTGCTGCCATCAGGCAGTCCACACTATGCAACTGAGCAGGCTAACAGACTCGCATATAATATCCATAAAAGGTAATATCAGTATTTTCCCAATTTTTTTACCCTCCCTCCAATTAAGGGCCAGATTATGATATTGTTACTTATGTAGAGTAGCACCTCCTTTTACATATGCACTCATTTGTGTTAATAGGAAATGTTGTAGAATAAAGGCATAATTATCTTTTACCTAGTGTGTGAGCAAAGTCCAGCTTGCAAGTGACTGAGTTACCCAGCTAAAGTGTAGAAGCAAGTCTCTTGCCCCCTCTAAGCATGTACATGCCCCATGGTAGGGCTAAGGAGAGATCTGCACAGCTCCAGTGCATGATTCTCAGGTCACCTCCCTTGTACTGGAGCAAGCTGGGACTAAAAGATGATGGATCAAAAAAAAGGAAGGGAACAGAAAGGAGAATTCATCCCCTCTCTGATTCCAACCCACTTCAGGTGTTAGATGTCCTAATCCTCCTTCCAAAAGCTTGCTGTGCCAAAGAAACCCTCACTGTAATCTTCCTTCTTCTGACCAGTCTTCAAAATAGTACAGCCAAGCATCAAAATGCATGATGGGCTATGAAATCAGAGCAAACCGTCCTCTGTGTTCGTCCCGTTGTATACTTGAGCATATTAATAGATGGAAAAAGTGACATGGATCTTGTGTCCTTTGGTCAGCTAGAGCTAATGCATTGCATAATGTGCCATGCTAGATAATAGTTTACACACAATTTTGTGATATAGATAAAATAGGTCTTTAAAATGTTATTTTGAGAGCACAGAAAGATGCATGCAATAACTGACACCAAATTTCATTAGCCTGATTCTTATGTGAATTGTGCTGATGCAAATAAGAAGCAATTCTGCCAGTTACTGGAGTGACAGGCTGTTTCTACATGAGACGCTAACTGCACAGTACCCTGAGACTACTGCACAGTAGTGTTATGTGACAGAAACTGTGATGCAATGCTACTGTACAGTACTCTTGGGCTACAGCACAGTAGTGTCACAAAAAAACCATGCAGTAGAGCCAACAAATGGCAACTCAAGTTACTGTGCTGTCGTTTAGTACTTGCTTATACAAGTATTAAATGAAGCACGGTAGCGACTGTGCAGTCAGCATCTCATGTAGGCATGGCCACAATGATGTAAAATGGTAACAAGCACTAAAAAAAAAATTAGCTCGCAGAAAGTATGGGTTTAATACTCTGCACTGTTCTGGACCCTGAATCCACATGCCTATTATTCCATCATTGCTTTATGCATCTCCCTCTCCCCTTCCCAGAATAATGGACATTTAATAGGAAAATATGTATCTGCAATATCAGGCAGAAAGTTTTTCAGGACAGAACAAGAATAGTCTCAGGTCCTGAGATTTGCACACAGGGTAGTTTCCAATGATCTCTGAGTAAATCTATGAATAAAACAAAGGAAGACTGACAAATGAAGTGCTCCTTCCCCTGACATTGCTGAATATTCTGCTTTGTGCCATTTCATGCTTGCTTCATTTTCCCTGCAGCAGAGTTCTTCTGGTGTGGAATGTTAATGGGATGAAATAAGCAGCGGTGCTCATTTCTGGGCTTTTCAGTAGCTTCTGCAGTGCCCCTTGAGAACTCAGCTAAACAAGCCTGATTTCTCATTATTGCATCTTATTAAATAAGTGTGACTGATAGCATCTTTTTCGCTCATGCTCATGCCCAAACAGATGGACTTAAGAACCAGTAAAAAGTTTGTTTAGACCACTTGGGAAGAGCTACTTCGATTATATTATGATAGCGGTTTCATGCATCTGCAAATTGCTTCATGCCAGGATAACTTGCAAAGTTTCAAAACTGCATTTGGTGTCTTTTCTTTATGATATAGAAATGTGTCCTAAATGTTTGACTTGTTTGTGCACCATATTTAAATCTGCACATTTTTGCATAAATACAGGTTTTGTCTGCCCTGCTTTGTTTTTTTTTTCCTGGAAGAATCTACAGATGACAGGAAAACTAGTAAGATTAAAGAGAAAGGGAAACCTGAATAAGTGTCTTTTTTTCAGATTGTTTAAAGCTCTTTGTATTTGGTTTGTATTCTGTCAATACCAATTTAACTTAAAGGTTAGACAGAGATTTAGGAAAATAGTTGCCTTTGTTAAAGTTTTAACATACCTTTGCCCCTTCGTTTAAGCACTAAGATATTTCCTCCTCCCTTTCTCTTCTAGTCCAACGTGATCTACATCAAAAGAAGGATGACAAGGCTGGATATCCTTGTGGTTTTTAATACAAAGAAAAGCAAAACAAACTGTTTCCACTATCGTTTTTGATAAAAAAAAACTTCCTGGCCTTGTATATCCACCATAAAATAAAAATGAGCCCAAATTCAATTAGTTGTGTACTAGTTTCAAGTCATTTATCCCTATTTCACATAAGAACTGTTTGAACCTGGGGAGTTGCACAAGTTTAACTTATAATTTGGCCTGTGAAGCTTTAATCACTGATGTGCTTGACACTCAGAAGTTTTGGCTGCTACAACAGACATTTTATTCCTTACAAACCTAGCAAATTTGATTGGGGGTCATCAAGAGGCCCTTTACTCCCATTATGAAACACCAGTAATTTTGTCAGATTACTGGATACATCTCATCTGCTCGCCATTCCTACCAGAACAACTACAACAGCTGTCATAGTGCAAGCTAGCAGACGTACTGCTAATGTGAAGAGTCATTTGTATGTGGTGTGCTCCCTATAAACACTGCCCAAATATCCCATGAGTCTGCAGCGGTGCAGTTAAACACAGAATTTGCCCCATGCCACAGAAGTTGGCTCCCTGGTATAAAGGGACCCATCCAGTTGCATGGAGCTATGGCTCTGGGTCTTTGCAGAAGGAATGGTTGTAAATTATATTTCTTGGAAACTTGATAAATGAATACTGCCCTGTATGGTTCAGATGGTTGTCATGGAACTGTTTCCACTGAACCTGATCACACCCTGGAAGTATGCCCTACTTTTAAAGTCCCCCTCAGGACTTCAGTAGGCTGTTACACCTGTGTTAGATGGCATCGATAGAGGGGCTTTATTCTATTTCCAGGTGAACTGATCGCGGAAAACTACTAGATTTTATTGATTTCCTGAACTGTCCTGGCTGGTAATCTTGTGTCCAGTTTTGGCTCTGTCTAGAGAGGAACTGAGGCTAATCCTAGGCAGCAAGAGTAAGGGAAAACATCTGTGGGGGCAGCGAGCATGAATTCCCCAGTGTGCTGCCCTTGCATGACGAAAAGACTACTGAGCCATTAAATAGCACATGGGAGGGAGCTGGTGCACTTTTGGCTAGACAACTGGTGCTGATTCATTAGACTCTAATTACAACTTATTTTTCCCATCCTCCAGTCTTTACAATGGGTTGCTTTGGAAAGGCAGCGTTGGAAGTGCCTCCTTCATCCAGGGATTGCCAAGAAGTCAGATGGACCCCTGTCCGTCTTTCATTCCTTTTGTTTTGTGTTTTTGGAACAAGTACAAACCTGGTTTGCAAACAAAGGGGGCATTGCTATATTTACTAAGTGTGGATTGCTTGACTTTTCATACAGATGGGGATCAACCGCAGGACAAGGAATGAGTGGTGGCAGCTTCTGCATGTTCATCATTAAAAAGAGAAAATCAAAGTTGTGCTTCAGATGCTTGCAGCTGTTGATCAGTGCAAATAATATCTTGGGCAGGCTTATGTTGCTCTTTTGGTCTCCTTCATTCACAGTACCTGCTGTGTCAAAGAGAGCAGTTTATTACTTAGGTTCACAGTGGTTCAGTTTTACTACAGTGTAATGGTTAGAATCAAGATGGAATCAATGCCAAAAGTGACACCTTACTGTCCTGTTCAGTGCAACCTGAAGCCTGTTCAAGAGAAAGCACTTAAGTTTCATGATGATAGCTGTTCTACTCACGAGGACTAGACTGAAGACTCTCTTGTTTTTTTCTTCCAAACTAAGATACTGCCCACAAGAGTGTAACAGTTCGTACCTTTTACTCGCAGTTGTCTTTCTAAATATTAACTATGGAGTTTAAAAAAAAAAATGCAAGGTATTTTCTTGGGCTAAAGTTACCTGGCAGAGACAAAATATTACTGTGGAGTACAGTTGATATTGGCCAGCCAAAGTTACCTCCTCTAGCATAGCCCTAACACTTTTTTACTTCTAGGCCTTTCTTTAAAATCCTTCATATAATAAGAAAAAGTCCTTTGTCTCCAGTGCAACACTCATGAGTATACATGCAATAAAGAAGTGGCACTCACAAGCAATCTGTAGTAACAAGCAGGTGCTACTGAGCCAGTCTGAATTAACAAACCAGTGAAATAAACCTATGCATGCCCAAAACGCACTGAAAGCTACCTTGGAAAGGAACATATTTTAATCTCAAGTTTCCAAGGAGACAGCAGTGAGGTATTACATTTATTTTTAAAACTTCAAAAACAGTAGGAGAAGAAGGAGGGACTTGCAGAGACCCGAGGGCTGTGGAAACAACCTTGAGAGGCTCCAAGGAACAGGGGCAAAAGAAGCAGGCTGCATGCTTACATGTACACAGGCACCTTGGGTCTCACTGACCGGACAGCCTAATAACAGGGGTAAGGAATGCAAGAGGGAGTAAAATATAGATGGATGCCATTCCTCTCTGCAGAAGGGAATATGGCCTTTTAGGAAACTTGTCTTGGTGCATGCTCAGGGAACTGGTAAGTCGCTATAGAGACTTTCATTGCCATTGGTTTGTAATGTAGTTCAACTTGCTTGTGAGCTGTAGCTGCTCAGCACTGTCATAGTTTCATCAACCACTGGGTAATGGTCTGGCTCCCAGGACAAGTATTCACATCAGAAAAGAACCCCATTGAAGCAGGGGAGAACCGGATAACTTAATGACAGCAATAAGGAGGCTAAGAATAAGACATGGACAATGAACAATTGCAGTCACCCCCTCAGGTCAGAAAGGAGGCCCACTCCAGTGGAATATATGAGAAGAATTTATGCAGCTTCAGTTAGTTGTCCCCATCTGTGATGGTTTTGAGCTCTTACAAAGTACATAGGATATGTCTGTACTGCATTGAGCCCTGGAAGAAATGCTACAGGGCACGCTCTACCCGCTTGTTCCCACTTGCTCATGCCAAACCCAGAACTATGTCTGTGAGGCTGCTCTGGGGGCATTGCCCTCAAGGCATCAGTCTCCAAAGTGCTTTAAGGAGGCCACTGGGGTTGCCCCAGAGCAAACTCAAAGATCAATTTTTGGGCTTGATGCACGTGTGCATGGGCAGATAAGTAAGGACACAAAGCACACTCATAGTTTTAAGGTGGATGCTTTGTGGAAACAAAGGGGGCAGTGTCCTCCATCTTTTTATTTGGGTGGTTGGAGTAGAGGAGAGTTATAAGAAGCACAGGCAATGAGAGCTTCATTTAGAGGAAGCTCCAACAATACGGGGAGGTGGAGAATGGAGCTAGGTAAGGAGATACGCAGGTCCTGATAGCTGACTGAGGAAGTTAGGCTGGAGCTCATGAGCAATTTGGCTATGTGGGAGCTCTAGCTTTGTGTAAGAAAATACTTGCAGAGCAACATATACAGCACATGCTTAGGATCATAGGAAAGTAAAGCTGGAAAGGACCTCACAAGGTCAAGTTTAGCCACCTGCTCAAGGCAGGATTGTCCGTGACTAAACCATTTGTGCCAAGCGTCTATCCAACCTGCTCTTGCAAATTTCCAAAAAAGGAGATTCTTGACGTAGGCTCTTCCCATACTTGACCAACCCCATAATTAGAAAGCTCCTCCTAATCTGTAATCTAGATGTAATCTGCTGCCCTTTGAAACCATTGCTTCTAGTTCTGTCCCTTATGGCCACTGAGAAAAATCCCACCCCCATCTTCTCTATAATCAACCTTCGCGTATTTGAAGACTGTTATCAAATCCACCTCAGTCTTCTTTTCTCCAGACTAAATAACCCTAGGTCTTTCAGCCTTTTCTCATAATCCTTGCTTCCTAAACCCCTGACAACTTTTGTCACTCTGTGCTGAACTCTCTTCAATCTGTCCAGTTTTTGGCCCCACACTTCAAGAGGAGTGGACAAATTGTTCCAGGTGAGGCCTCACTAGTGCTGAATCACTCCCCTTGATTTGCCATTAAGATTCCTACTGATAGAGCCAAGTATGCAGTTTGCTTTTTTTTCTCCTGAAACAAGAGGTGCCCAGAAATTGGAAACTAGCTAATGTGGTTCCCTTTTATAAGAAAGGGAGAAAGGAGGACCCAGGAAACTATAGGCCCATAAGCCTCACATTGGTCTTTGGGAAAATCCTTGAAATAATTATCAAGGAGCACATCTGTGAGGGGCCAGCAGGAGAGATCATGCCCAGGGGAAATCAGCAAGGGTTCATCAAAGGCAGGTCCTGTCAGACCAACCTGATGGCCTTTTATGGCCAGGTAACTAAATCCCTGTATCATGGTGTCACCATGGACTTAATCTTTCTGGACTTTAAGAAGGCCTTTGACACCGTTTCTCACCCCATTCTCATTAATAAATTATTTTCATTTATTGATGAAAATGGCATTGATGCCTGCACATTTGGATGAGTAAAAAATTGGCAGATGGGGCGCACCCAGAGAGCGGTGGTGGACGGGTCATACTTGACCTGGCCGGACGTGAATAGTGGGTTCCCTCAGGGCTCGGTCCTGGGGCCTACACTGTTCAATGTCTTCATCAGTGACTTAGACGAAGGGGTGGAAAACATGTTGTCCAAGTTTGCTGATGACACCAAGATGTGGGGAGAAGTAGGCATGCTCAAAGGGAGATATAGGCTGCAATTAGATTTAGACAGACTACAGAAGTGGGCAGATGGGGTTGAATGTAGATAAATGCAGGGTGCTGCACCTGGAGAGAAGGAATCCATAGCATACATACAAGCTGGGGAGCTCTTCCCTTGTGAGCACAGAGGCAGAAAGGGATCTTGGAGTCATTATTGACTCCAAGATGAACACGAGCCGCCAATGCCAGACCACAGACAGCAAAGCCAACTGCACCTTGTCGTGCATCCAAAGATGAGTCTCAGGCCGGTCCAGAGAGGTGATACTCTCCCTCTGTGTGATGCTGGTCAGGCCACAACTGGAGTATTGCATCCAGTTCTGGGCACCGCACTTTAAGAAGGATTTGGCCTGCCTTGAGAGGGTTCAGAAGAGGGCCACCCGCTTGGTTGGAGGGCAGCAGGGCAGGCCCTACGAGAAGAGGCTAAGGGACCTGAACCTGTTCAGCCTCAGTAAATGGAGGCAGAGGTGGGATTTGGTGGCTGCCTACAAGCTCATTAGGGGAGATCAGCAAATAGGAAGGGTCCTATTCCCCCCAGCAGCACCTGGGGTGACAAGGAACAATGGCTAGAAGCTGCTGGCGAATAGATTCAGGTTAGAGATTAGGAGATACTATTTCAGTGTTAGGGTGGCTAGGATCTGGAACCAACTTACTAGGGACGTGGTCCTTGCTCCTACCTTGGGTAAATTCAAAAAGAAGTTGGACGAACACTTGTCTAGGGTCGTGTGATCCCAGCGTGTGCTCCTGCCAGTGGCGGGGGGTCAGACTAGATGGTCTGTTCAGGTCGCTTCTGACCCCTAACTACTATGAAACTATGAAGAGCATGCTGTTGGCTCTTATTCAATTTATGCTTGACTCTAACACTAAGGTCCTTCTCTGTAGTACTGCAGCCTCACCAGTCACTCCATGGTCTGTATTTGTGCATATAACTATTCTGTCCCAAGTGCAGGACTTTTTACGTGTCTCATCTTGTTGACTGCAGACTATTTTTCCAGGCTGTCCAAGTCATGCTTGATCCTAACCCTGCTAGTGACTGTATGCAACTCCACCCAACTTTGTATCATCCACAGATTTGCTAGATGTGCACTCTGGCCTGTCATCCGAATAATTAATGATATTAAATGGTACCAGACCCAGGACAGACCCCTGAGGAACTCCACTTGATACCTACTCTCAACTAAACATTGAACTCTTTATGATTACTCATTGAGAACAATCAAACCAATTATGTATCCACATTATGGTACTTTTGTCTGGTCTGTATTGTTAGCTTCTTAATGTCATGGGACAATGTGTTAAAAGCCTTGCTAAAGTCAAGGTATGTCACTTCCGCTGCTCTTCGTTACCTCGGAGTTGCTTCTCAGGGGATATTGCCCACTAGTTCCAAGTTTGCTTTTCTAAATTCCAGTGATTTATTCTGCTCCTCTCCTTCCTCCCTCCCTCAGGATCTTCAACTCAGTCATTTTGTGATTGTTTTCACTCAAGTTGCCTTGCACCTTCACATTCTCAATAGATTTTTCCCCTGTTTTTTGAGCAATTAATTGACAAGAGCTTTTACCCTAGTTGGCCTGTCTACCATTTGTATCAAAAAAATGTATCCTCAACACACTCCAAGAATCTGCTGGATTGGTTGTGCACCTCCTGTGTTTCCTTTCCAGCAGATGAGAATCAAGTCCTGTGATTTGGCAGTACCATTCGTTGTTTAAAGACGGCCTCATCCACCTCCTCTTGATTTAGAGGCTCACAGCAGATATCCACCATGACATCGCCCACCCCCGCAGCTCTCCCCTCTGACCTTTCAACAGGCCTACCCTTCCACTTCATGCTGCACCTCAGAACATGTGTATATCACCTTTATATATAGAACAACAGTTCTTTTCCCCCCGCATCTTTATGTTCCCATCCATGACCCTACTCCAGTCATATTAATTAGTCCACTATGTCTCTGTAATCCTAATTACAGCATAATTCTGTGATTGTACTAGGACCCCAACACCTCCTATACACATGCAGGGAGGCTGCTCAGACATGCTGGAACTCCAGTGCGTTGGAGCAGATTTGATTAATCAAGTCTGCTGGATTGTGGAAATTACTGTGCTCCAGCAGATTCCAGTGTCATGTGTATCAGTGCCCCCATGCTAAAAATAGGTTGTGGAGCGATTTAAACTAAAGCTCATTTGATGAGCTTTAGTTCAAAGTTCACTGCCACCATTTTTCAGCATGGGGACAGTGATACAAATGATGCTTCTGGAGCTTTTGATTAGTGCAACTTTCAGAGCTGTGCTAATGGAAGTGCTCCCCTCTCTCCCCCCTGGCTTCTGGAATAAATCTATAAACACCCTAAGTTTGCTGGTTCTTCCTATTTGTTCCCCATTCTTCTTACATTAGTATATAAACACTTTAGGTATCTAACTTACTGTCCCATCTTCTTCCTGAAAACTTTGCTAAGGCTTCCATTCTTGCTTCCTGACTAAGTTTCTATGCTTGTCTATCAATGGTAAAACTAGGAGCATCAGGAAGAAGCCTAAGAGAAAGATGGGGGCCCAGCATCTTGGATGTTAAAGATGAGAATAACTTAGATAAACTGTTTCAAGCTAGCATGAAGCTGAGAACAAAACTTCTGTACACTGTAAGCGTTTCTGGAGGGAAAGTCCAGCACAGGGTTTATATTACCATCTGAAGTAATACACAGATAGAATCTAGGTAAGATGTTCCAGGGAACCACTAGTAAATGCAGAACAAAAGTCCTGTGTTACAACCCCATGATACTTCACTGTATATTCCAAGCTCTAGTGAGAATAATTTATAATGGAAAATACTTGTTCATCATCCCACATTTCTACTTTCTATACAGGTAAATAGGCTTTTTGAGGGGCTGCTGCTGCTACATTTTATTGCAGAGAATGTTCCATATCTTGTTAAGTCTATGCAGTCATTAGGATTGTGTGAAGCTTTGGTCCCCGATTTGATTTGGCAGAGGTTCAGCTGATTTGGGCAGCCAAATCTCCGAATCTGAATTGAATCAGAACCCTCCAAATCAATTCGGAGATATTCAGACAGACACCGTTTTAGATGTTTCTTCTACATACCTTTAGGTAGCAGGTGGCTCGTGAATGCTGCATTGCTGAGGTATATGGAGTGGATCACAGAAGCATGGGGGTGTCCTCAGCACACTCGGCAGCAGACCTGGAAGTGGACAAGAAGTACTTTCAGTCCACTTCTAGGTCTAATGGAGAGCACATTGGGGGCCTCCCCATGCCCCCCTGGCCTAGTGACTGGTGCCTCCTGGGTCTGGGGGTGGGCACCCAGGGTCATCCTGTGGCTGATCAAGCTGGGCACGTGTGGGGGAGGCCCAGGACACACCCCAGCAGACCTGAAAGTACTTCTGGTCCACTTTCAGGTTCATTGCCGAGCATGTGGAGGGGGCCCCTGCACTCCCGAGGGACGCTCCATGTGCTCCAGCATCACAGCATTCACAAGCTGTGCTGGTACCTTGAGGTATGTAGAAAAAACATTTAAAGCTATGTCTGTGTCCAGATCACTGAGTCTCTGAATCAGCATCAAAGCTTGAGATTCAGATTTGGCTGAATCAAATCAGGGAGCGTGATCCAAATCAATTAATCAAATCACTGTCCTGGATTCAGGCTGAATCTGAATCAAATAGGGCCCACTTCGCACACCCATATATAGCTATATAACTTTTTGGCATGTCGAAGGTTACAAATGAAAACAAATGTAATTCCAGTCTAAACTAGGACAGGACTTCTAGATAGTAACAGAAGCCAGTCATGCAAATTTGCTCTATAATTCTTAAAGCTCTTTTCTTTCAAGCGGAAATCAAGATGGAGAAACCCTGAGAAGGAATGAAGTTACATTCAGATGCATCCCTAGACTAGCAGCTCACTAAGGTTGTAACACCTTCTTTCTCAAGAATTCAATACACAACTCCTCCGTGAGAAAGACAAAAACAGAACACAGGAGAACTGCATTCGTTAGCACTGGAACTATTAAAATGCTTTAGCAGCATACTTATGGGCAAGGACTCCACTATACTATAAGTTGTACAAACACAGAATAAAAATGTTCTCTGCCCTCAAAGAATTTTCAATCTAGATGATACAAGAAACAACTGGTGGACCCACAGATAGGGAAATAGAAAAACCTGCCTTTCAGCTTACTAGTGGCATGCTGCTGTGAAGATTTTTGCAAGCGTATCATGGCAAAGAAGAATTTTGAAGTGCGATTTGAAGGTGGACAAGGAGGTAGCTTGGGAATATTCATGGGAGCTTCCAAACACGAAGGGCAGCATGTAAGAAAATATGAAACTTCTTCCCCTTTTTAACTGGTCTTTTACTTGCCCTGATCTGTTGTGATCTGCATCCATGCTAGATTCTCTCTGATGGAATACATCTGTCCAGATTCTTGGAACAGTTTTTGACCAACATGATCAATATAGCGTATCCCCCGTTTAGTCAGTAAATTATATCTGCTGGAGTTATTCAGCATCACTTGAGACTTTCAGACCCCCTCCCCGCCTTTTTCTAAACTATAAATTGTTCTAGCATCAGTTATGCCTGTGTTTCTCTTATGATCTGTATAGCAAATAACATATGCACCTTGTTTTTGCAAGGTGCAATAAAAGTGAGGAGGGGAGGGGGAGATCTTTCCTTGAAAATACTGGTAAGCATGTTATTTTCCCAGGGAAAACACAGGGAGCTGCAATGGGGGGTGGAAAGGAGGGGAGAGGAGCAAAACATTGTAGCTGGCTGTTAAACCCGTAGCTGCAGGATGACACAGATGTTGCTGGCTGAGCCAAATCACCTGTCACCTCTTATCTTCTTGAGGCAAGCTAGATGGGCAGCCTGTAGTGCCTTCTAGGTCATCAGAGGGCCAGTCCAGCTGATTTAGCAGAAGTTTCTGCCCCAGCAGTTTTAGAAATACAGAGGCTCCTGCTGAGTCAGTAGCAGCTTCTGCAGCCTTAGCCTTTCCCAGGGAAAATAAAAAGTGCCTACAGCCAGCGGCTAGGGAACCCCCCCAGCCCCTCCTTACCCCATCCTGCCGCCTGTGCTGCATGTACAGCGGCTCAAGCTGCAGAAATTACTATCATCACATTTCCTTCCCTAAAACACACCAATTTTCAGCAGCTGTAAATAAATGAAATAATAAATAATTCCAGCTGTATACAAGAAAATATGGTAATACGATGAAGAGTACAATAGCTCTTTTTGCTTAGTTCTGTACATTGCCATACAAAAAACACCACCATGAAATTTTGGATGATATTACCAATCCTAAATATAATCTTTCTATTTAAAATAAATAGATGTCTATTCCTTATGGTTGCCAAGAAAACCTCTAAGATATAGAACTGTTGCAGTCGTGTTGCCTGCCTGAGTCTGCAGACAGCCTAAACTAGCAGTTCGGAGAGATGCAAATGGCTCTGTCCATTACAGCACAGTTAGTTAACTATGATGCAGGTCCGTTCCTCTGAAATGGCGATCCAATTTGCTTCTCGGACATTGATGGATGTAGTAGTTTGGGGTACAAACAAGGCAGTTAATTTCTTGCAAGATTAGCCCAAGGAGGGAATGAGGATTTTAACCCCCCGTCCTCTAAACTGAAGTTCCATCAGCCATGGTTCAGCAAGGAGATGAGTACAGGGGACATGTCCCTTTGCAGAACCAAACACCTCAATTGCCTTCCAAAAATAACACTGACTCTTGCACATTTGTGTGCGCCAAACTCTCAAATGTGTCCAGCCCAGATGTCAGCACCCCCAGGTGCTCTGCTCACAAGAAGTGTTCACCACAGTGAAACTAGAAATTTTAGAACAGTGAACACTGAAGAAGGTTTGTTGTCAATACATAATGAGAGGGCCCCGGGATAGACTGAAGCTGAGGATGCAGGACAGTGCTGCCTGATTCAAGGATGCTAATCACATAAATTAGGGCTGATGTTGCATACAATATGGGCTCTGGCTGGCCCATAGACTGTTCACTATGACGGTTGTATTACCGATTGTCATATAGTTTTGGCAAAATCCTTGCCTATTACAAATGGGCGATGTCCATGCTACTTTATTATCCTTCCATAGACATTCTTCAGTGCTCCTTTGGGGCATCATCTGTGTTGCTAGTTCCCATAACAACACATGAATTCATCGCTCCAAAGCATTCTTCTTTCCTTTGGAAAGCAACTCAAATTCTCTAGTCCTTTGTCAGCTACCAAAGTATTTAGAGCCCTGGGACCACTCTGCTGCTTTTCCTCCCCCCTCAAAATAAAATCCAGGAAATCAGACCACTTTGACTGGTCATTATAATTAATTATAACGAATACATGAAGAATAAGCCTATTACCCACTAACATTACAGTTGTCAGGCTTTGGTAAATATTTATAATTGAAGAGTTGGTAGATAAAACAATTTAATATATTGGGCACTGATTTGGTTGATGTATTAGTCTCTTTAGCATCTCCCTGACAGGTCTATTTAGAGCTTCCCTTGTGTCTGGCCTTTTACAGGCAATGACACTTATTACTCTCTGCCTGTCAGTCAAAAGGAGTTATAATAGAGCTTAAATGGGTCTCCTGACACAATGCCCTTGTAACAGTAACAGAGTGATAAATACCAACAATAGTACTTGTACCTGTAATTGCAGCAAGGAGAGTGCAAGCAGCCATCAGCTACTGAGCTAGTGCGGAGGGGGTTTTTAATATGTGTCTGCAGCAATCCTAGTGTGCCCAGTGCAAGAGTGTTTCTTATTTATGATCTGGGGTTCAGTGGAAGAGGGCAGGAAATGAAAATGTTTGAATGCTGTGAAGAGATTGACTTCGTTCAGTTTATTCCAAATATTAAAGATGGGAGGGGGGAGGAAGATAATTTGTGGTAAACTAGTAAAGTACAAACAGATAGCAGATCTGAGGATAAGATTAGAGAACTTCAACTGGAAGTAGGGGGGCCAGTTGCAGTAATATAGCTATGGGGATGGACCCTAGGCACCAATGTAGGGGTGAGAACTTCAACTGGAAGGGGGTCAGTTGCAGTAATATAGCTATGGGGATGGACCCTAGGCTCCAATGTAGGGATGGGGGGTGCCAGAATGGTGGCCCCTGGAGAGCCCACACCCCTGCAGCCCCAGCCTGGTAGGCTGTATAGAGCTGGCCCTGGCCCTAGCCTGGCAGCTGGGTTGAAGCCAGGCTGTTGCCAGCTCTGACAGGAGCTGCAGTAGCTATCAGGTAGCACCCTCAGGCACTCATTGCCTTTTCCACCCTTCCTCCCCACTGCCAGCCCTCAGGGATCAGATACAATCACCCCCTCCACACACCCTGCATCTCTTCCCAGAGCACAAAAATTAGTAGTTAGTTATGCCTTTGTCCAGGTAAGGTCTAGTAGCAGAGTGAAATAAGAAAAAGATTTAACATAGGTGTAGCAAGGTTCAGGTTCCAGGGGCGGCTGTGACACCCCCCAGTGACCGCAAAATCCTTGCTCTGCTCAAGCTCTAGGATTTCTTCCCTTTTTCATTTACCTGCCACAATCCCATGCATTTGTTTGATCAACAGGTCAGCTGCCTAAGGGTCCTAGAGTGAGCCCCACTTTTTCTGGCTGCCAGTGGATCTGTCCCAAACCCTGCTAGTCTCAGTTCTGCCCCTCTCTGGTTCAGTGGGCCCTCCTGACCAGTCCTTGCCCACCAGGGCACCTGTCCCCTTAAAGGCTACTTACAGCCTCTTACCTCTCCTACGGCGATGCCCACACCTTACAGATGTTGCTGTACAATCAGTCCCTTGTTGAGGCCTCTGCTTTCTCAGTTTCTGCCCCTTTTCTCTAGCTGGGCCTCCTAACCCGAGCCCACTGCTGGACCTGGTCTCCAGTTCTTGTCTCAAATACTTTAGTCCTGGGCCTCCTGGCCCCACCTCTGCCTTGTCTTGGGGCATTGAGCCTGCTTTGGCTCTGTTGGGAGCCCCTGGCCCCATCTCCTCCCTGGCTTGGACAGTAACCCTGCTTTGGCTCTGCCTGCCCTGTGCCCTGGGCCTCCAGCTTTGGTGGGGCTCAAAATGCTGTCATGCCCACAGGCACTATTGGGACCTCTGTACCACCCCTAATAGACCCAACTCAGTAAGGATGGCCAGGCTCTGGAATGGGCTTCCAAGAGAGGTGGTGCTATCACCTAACTTGGAGGTCACCAAGAGGAGGCTTGATAGGCATCTGGCTGGGGTCGTCTGACATCTGACCTCAGTTTCCTTTCCTGCCAGAGGCAGGAGGTGAGACACGATGATCCACTGTGGTCCCTTCAGACTCTACAGTCCATGAAACTCAAACCACCAGCATAAACTGCAATGAAGGAATAAGCCCACTGACTGTAAAACAAACTAAGCCCGCACCAGGTGCAAACATCAACAGTGGCTTACTGCCTGTATGTAGCAGAGCTTCCCCTTGCTATGGGTAGTATTCCATTATAATCCATCAGCTTCTTACTGGCAGGCCCAGCGCAACTCAGGAGTCAGCTAGGCATCCTCCTGCAATCTTTCTGACCAGGAACTCTTTTGCTTGCAGCTTGCAGGACCAGACTGAGTGCCCTAGCTCAGGCCCTAGGCTTTTATACTGCCTCAGCCCTGCCCCTTCCAGTCAGATGATGCTCCTGCCTTGCAGGATTTTCCCATTAGGGCTTGATGGTTGGTTATCATGGCAGCTTACAACCTCTGCTCTAGCAACCCCTTGCTGCCCCAGGCCAGGCTCTGCTTTCCTGTCCTATTGCAGAGCAGCTAGTTTTGCAATTGGCAGTCATAGCCATGTGTCCTTAACTGCCTGTTCCCTTGCAACCAGCTCTCCTAACTGGCTCTCACTCTAATGGGCAGCTCCCTGCCCAGGCAGCAGTGTTTCTTTGCTGCCTTCCCTCTCCTGGCTGGCCCCTGTTCAGCTCTCTGGGCTCCATCTGTTTCCATTTCTCTCCTTAAAGTAACAGAAGCCCCAGGCTCCCTGTTACAATAAGCCAGTACAGATTGATGGTGTTAATGTATTTCAGCGTCACTGTGTAAAATGGATCAGCAAGCTATGACCTGGAGGCCAGATTCAGCTGATGGAGCTATTGGATCCTGCCGATAAAGCTGGAGCTTTAGAGGTATTTGGCAGCTGTGGGGTTCACCCAGGCATGGGAAAGTGGGAGTGGTGTCTGCAGCTAAGTCCGAGTGCCAGCCCACCTTGGACCTGATCTGGACCTTTGCATCCCACTGTCAGAAAATAGTGTTGACCACCAGTGTAAAAAAACATTGGTAGCTTCTGGGAGAAATATGTTTAGTTAAATACATGTTTGTGAATCTTATTAACATGCCCGGGTGGCAGGGACTGTCTGCGTTCCAGACAGACAGTGTTTGTTTGCTTGTATTATGCAATAAATATTATTGCAACTTCCACCTAGAAAGCCAAACCCTATTACTCTTTTGTGAACTTAAGTAGCAGTTACGCAGCTCCAGGCATTCAGGCATGCAGTCAAGTCCTCAAAACATTAGTTGAAAAAACTGCAACCTTTGATACCTGGGGTGTCGGGAAGTGTCCCATCTTTTAGCATAATTGTTAGGCATCTACTCGAGGCACAGGAGGTTCAGCTTCTAGCTCTTACTCCTCCATTCAGAGAGAGTTTGAACCTGTATCTCCCATTTCACAGAAAAATTCTGTAACCACCAGGCTGTTGGCCAGGCACCAATAGCATCCTTCAGCATCCTGGAGCATCCTTCAGTCTTTCTCTTGAAGTTAACCATTGGTCAACCAGGATGGGAAGATATGAGGAGGCTGAGGAGCCACACAAGCCAAAGGGAGGGTATCCTGGGAGAGGGATGCTGCTGTGAAACAGAGGAGTGTGTAGACAGTGGCCACATCTCAGTTGGACAGAAAATCTCCCACTGCTGTTTACTTGTTCAGTGTTAAATGCAAGGTGCAGAAAAGTCACTGAGGCAGGGACAAGGACCCTCCCCCTGTCAGGGTTATATCCACCTCACTGAGCCACACACTCCTCCTTCAGTTGGGGAAATTATGGACAAAACCTGAACTCTGAGAAGACCATGTCTCTGCCACATTACCTTTGCAAAAATACCACTTGTAATACAGCCATAGCTTATGAGTGGCAGGGAAAGAGTTAAAACCACACAAGGGGAAAGCCTGTATTTGGCCAGGAGTCAACCCCTTTTGCTCAACACATCCCATGTTTTATGCCTTTAAAAACACTGTACAGTTGATTAGTAAGGAAAATCAATTTTGGATTAGACTAGCAATTTATATATTATTATATTTAAAAAACACATTTAAAGAACATCAAAACCTTCTAGCTGAGAGACGTAGTTAGCTGTGTTAGTCTGAAGTCAGGCAGAGGCAGGGTAAAGATGCACTGTATAGGTTAACTGTTATATAACAGAGAGATATAACTTTGTAAGCCACAGCTCACATGCCAAGCTGTAGCTCACCTCTGATATAGTTAGTCTATAAAGTGCTTTTCTACCCTGCCTTCACCTTTCTAGTAGGGGTGTGCAAAGCAAGCCCTAGTCATTTTGGATTCAGCCTGAATCAGGGGCAGTGATTTGGCACTGTCCCTGATTCAATTAGGCCAAATCCAAATCTGAAGAGATTCAGAGAATCAGCAATTTGGACATAGACACAGCTCTGAAAGCTTTTTCTACATACCTTGAGGTAGCAGGTGCAGCTCGTGATCACTGTGATGCTGGGGTGGACGGAGCGTCCCACAAGAGTGTGGAATAAGTACTTCTGGTCCACTTCTGCATCTGCCGGGGAGCATGCTACGGATCCCCTTACACCTTCCCTGTCTCGGTGGTCGGCCGCAGGGGGACCCCAGGTGTCCCCCAAACCCAGGAGGCATCAGTCACTCAAACAGGAGGGTGCAGGGGGGCCTCCCATATGCTCCCCGGTGGACCCGGAAGTGCTTCTAGTCCACTTCTGGGTCTGCTGCCAAGCACGCTGGGGAGCCCCCCGTGCTTCTGTGGGACACTCACTCCATGCGCGCCAGCATCACAGGCACTCATGACCTACCTGCTATCTAGAGGGATGTAGCAAAAAAAATAAATAAAGCTGCCTCTCCGTCTGAATCTCTGAATCTTTCCCAATCTCTCCAAATCAATTTGGAGGGTTCTGATCCAACCTGGAGAGATTAAAGCGTCCTCCGATTCAGTTCGGATTTGGAGTTTTGGCCAATGAATTGGGCCGAATCTCCACCAAATTGAATCGTGGATCAAAGCTTTGCACAGTCCTACTTTCTAGCTGATAGACTGATCTTGTCTAACATCACAAAAATGTTTTTACTAGATTTCCCTTCTTCCCTCCTCCTCTCAAGCATATTTTGACATGCTGAATAAGGCAAGGATCCTATAGTATAGAATGAAATAGTGTGGAATCGGGTAAACAAAATATCAGCATGCTTACATGCCAGGGGACCAAATTAGAAGTGTGCGGCCACCCATAATGCTGACATTTCTTAACTTAGCAACAGACACATTCTTTAATTGTAGGGGTTTGAATATCATTTCCCCAGGAGTTTGTAAAGGCAAAAGAGTAGGACTGTAAAACCAACATTTTTAGACTCTTGGTGCAGGTTTCTACCACATACAGGGTGCATCTACATGACACATTAAATGCATAGTAGGCTAATTCTACCATACGTTAGTGTGTCATGCCAAAAATCGTGCCATTGCACTACAGTGCAGTAGAACTAGTTTACTGCTCCATGAGCATCACTTAAAAGGTGTGAGCCAGTGGTACTGCATAGTAGCACCGGTTACTGCACATTTAGTTAGTACCTGCTATTACCTGCAGTAACCACAGCACATTCATGCACGTGCAGATGTGCCCACAGAGGGAATACAAAGCAGGTTGTAATCCTTTATGTGAGTCCACCACTAGAGAGAGATATGACCAGGGATGCTAATCTAAAGAGGCAAAAAAATTATGACAATCTGCAAGCTTTTTACTGACAGCCAAACTTTTTTTCACTTGTACATGTTTTTAATGATAAATGTTTTACCTAATGTTAATGCAACTCTTTTGCCAAGCCCTGCCCGACTGCCAGGCATCAGTTAAAGGGGGATGGGTTCAAATTTAGGTATTAACATGAACCATAGGGAAAAAGTTTAGTTCTTGGTATAAGTTTCCAGTAAAAAAAACATTTTCTTGGCTTGGCCTTCCCTGGCTGTAGCAATGGTTTTCTTTTGTGCTGAACCTTCCTCCTACCTGGGGGACCCCACTTACGCTCACATGTTGATGCCTTTACTGCACTCTGCACCATGCTTCCCCCATAGCCCATCCTCCAGGCTTACCCCTGCCAACCCCACTTTCCCTATCCCAGCACAACCTCCCCAAAGAAGCCTGTCTGTAACCTAGCAGTGTTACAGGCAGCCTGAGATGCAACAGCAGCACACTGGTGAAAGAAGGCTTCTTGAAGGGTGCTGAACCTCTGCTCAGACTCCAGATGATGCTGATAAGCTCTATCCATTGAGACTTTAATCAAGCTACAAATGCTTAGTGTTTTTATTGACAGCTCAAGTTTATTATGGACTCTACTGACAGCCATTTTAGCCTGATTTTTTTACTGACAGTCAGTAAATGTACTGATGGGAACATGGAGCAAATTTCCTACGAAATTTCACTTGTTACTGTCTTCACTTTTGAAATAGATGACCCTATAATGAGCTAGGAACTCGGTTTTGGGCACTCTATTTTGCAAGCCTTTATCCGTGTAATTCTGTAACTAAATGGCCTGATTATAAGAGGTAAAAAGCATTCACTGCTCCTACGGAAGTCAAATCCACACCAAAAAATGTCTATCCTTACATATTGCAGTTTGAAAATGTTTTCCTCTATTTTTAATGATCTTTCACAAGCCATGGACTTCAATTACTGTCACATTTAGTGCAATATCTGCAGAATGAAATACTGTGGATACAAGAATATATACAAAATTAACCAGGATTAATCATTTCACGTTGGCTTTGAAAAGAAGGAAGGATTTGTAGACAGAGGGTGAAACCCTTTTCTACCTTTCTGTGTTTGAGTGGCACTTAGATAGCCACCTAAATGCAATTTTGGCACTAACAGAGTTTCGATCCTGTTGCCACATTATAGCAGCTGTGACTGCTGTGCCCAACAGGCTGCACAGGTTCTGGGGAGATTCTAAAAACCCTTAGTCACAATTAGTGACTAAAGGCTGTGGGCCCTCACATATTGCTCCTATAACCTTGTCGATAGGGCATTTACCTAGGGAATTAGAGACCTATGTTCTAGGACCCGCTAACCTGTAGGGTTTTTGAACCTACATCTTCCTTTTTCAATAAAAGTGCCCTAGCTACCCAGTTATGAGCTAGGCATTATTCAGAAGATGCTCTCGACATCCTCTTAAAGCTGGCCAAGTGAGCTTTTAAGAGTGAACGATATCTGAGAAAGTGAGGAAGGCATCCAACCAGAGGAAGTATGCAGAGATGTGGGGCAGAAAATTTTCTGGAAAATTTTCCAGTGCTTTATTTTTCCATGGGGAATTTTCCATTTCTAAAAAAGCATTGTTTCATAAAATTCATTAGTAACAATGAATGGGTGCCAATACAATATTAGGCAAGCTTGGCAGTTTCAAAGTTGTAATGAATGTTTTTCAGGTGATTATCCCTAGGAAATGTGCAAGAGGGTACATATACGTTTTATTGATTTGTAAACAGGAGGGTAAATGCACTCACATAATAATCCAAACCAAAAATCAAGTTATGAATTCACTTAATTGACTGTGCAGGTCAAATCAAAACCAAAGCATGTCATATCATGCACAGTTCTTTGGGTGTGAGAAAATGAGTGTGCCAACAGTTTTCAGTGCCTCCTTTTTTGTTTTACTTTAAACAAGCAATTTAAGGGAAGTACATCCTATTGTGTATTGTCTTTACATTTTTGAATAAAAATAATTTATTTCCACATACAGCTTTGAATTTGTTTGAACATAGCATTTAAGCCACATTAAGTGTGCTGTATTTACTTTTTTCCCCAATCAAATATTTCAGTTCAAACATCTGCGGCTATTGGGACATAAAATTAACACAGGGTCGTTTTTTAGTTTTGTTTACTAAATGTAAGTCAAATAAACTTGCTAAATCAGATCACGCTCTATTTCGGGCTTTGGAAAATTTTCCAGAAAATTTTCCGATTCAAAATTTTCCAGACAACCCACATCTCTGGAAGTATGTAACTCAGTGATGTGTTCATTGTCCTGGAAGGGAGAGAATTCTGGTTTGTGCACATATCTGGGCAATCCTACTCTGCTGTAGGTAGAAATTAAATCTAAAAGTCAAGTAGGGCACTTTTACATGTGCTGTAGGACGGGTACCGCGTGCTTTAATAAACGAGCTGCACTAATTCAAAGCACCCATGCATCACATGTATCGGCATCGCCACATGTGCCCACACTGAAAAAAATGGCAGTGGGGTGCATTGAGCTAAAGCTCATTGAACATGTTTTATTTCAAAGTGCCCCGCTGCCTTTTTTTTCAGCGTGGAGATGCGTGGTGGCACTGATGCACTTGATGTGTCAGGCTGCTGAAACGCATCAGTTTTTGTGCTCCAGCAGACTGCATTAATTGAGTCTGCTCTGGTGTGCATGTGCATGTATAGGAGCCTTAGATGCAGAAAGGTGGAATAGGATTCTGATCAATGATACCCATGTATGTCTGGCATAACTATGGATTTATTCTGGATCAGCTTGTTTTAAGTTAATAGACATATTCCAGATTTACCCTAGTGACTGCCTAGATCTGACTGCGGCCCTTAGAAATTTGTTATTTTATTTTTCAAAAAATGGCCCTAAGTTTTAGAAGGTATTGAGTAATTTTTTGCAATGGATTTTAGCTCTGAGAGGAGGCACAGCATAATGAATGCAAGCATCCCTTTGGACTTTTTGAAGAAATATTTAACCACTATAGTACAATATTTAGAGCTTACTTCTAGAAGATGCCTGATACAGCTTTAGCTGTCATGGTAGTTGAAAGTTGTCAGCATCTCAAAGTTCAGATACTGGATGTGAACTAGTCTATGTCTTTCTCACTCTCTCACACTGTGCTTTCAGTAATGCAGCACAATAGGTAATAATACAGGGTTTTGGGCTGGGTTTTTTTGTGACTGAGGAAAGCACTATTCCCGGTGGAGCCCAAAGATCCTAGTTATTGCTATATTTATGTGTTTTATTTTTCCTGAAGAATTGTCTATCTCCTTTCTTCTCCAGTTACAGAGGGTTTTAAGGGAGACTCTTTGCAGCTCCCAAAGGTCAACTTTGAGGTTGTTATTAGTTTAAGATGTTATTGGCACTGGGCAGCAGGGACAGCTGCCAAGAAACATGTTTAGGCATTTGGATTACTCTTGTAAATTTTAATTAATCACTTTGCTGCTGTATAAAGCAGCGTTGTAGCACGCTCTTAATGCTCAAGTACTCCATTTTCTTATAGCACCGCTGCTCTGTGGGTTAAAAAATAAAGGAGCAGAACAACAAATGTCATGAACACTTTCGTGACCGTTTTATTTGTAAAAAGCTCGTTCTAAGTACTACACATAACTAAAGGAATTTTAGTTTATGAACACATGGTAATGCATTTTGCTGCCGTTATGTCTGCACTGTCCAGTGAGGAAAGAGGCAACTGGCAACATCCATCCATTTGTTCAGACATCTCTGCTTCAAAAATGTTGTCATCCTCTGGCACTTCATGAATTGCTAAAATTACCCAGTTTGTATCAACTACATGTAATAACCAGCCTAGTTCCTAATGAAAACTGTTAGGGGTTATATCTTATTACAGCAGATACAGGGTCTAAAAGGTTCCACGGTGTACTTCTAAGGATTGCCTAGTACATTTACTACCTGCCAGTTTATTTTTATGAGAGGACAAGAATAAGTCCTTAAAAAAAGGCTCAGACAAAAATATAAGTCGTCATACTTTTGGCTTCTCCTGTTACCCACGGTGCATCCCAGAATAGTTGTAAACAAACCATGTTGTAAATCCAACAGTAAGCAAGGCTGCTACTACCCTCTCTGACCCAGCACTGTTTGCTGCTCCTAGACCTTTAATTCAGCCAAAAGCAAAAGCAAAAGCAGGAAGCTGAATAGCCGAGCTGCGCGCCACAAATTGCCACCTGTAAATTAGTGTTGACAGGTGTGCAGTATCCCATCCCATCCCTTATCCTCTGCTAATCCTCCCATACCACCAGCTCCCAACCTCCAAGAAGTGAACAGCAACTTGTTAGCAAAATAACACCTTAAACAGTTGTCTCTTCAGATACACACATACATACATTCGAGTAATTCACAGCTTTGGAGAAGTGTGTGTGTGTGTGTGTATGCGCACACACACACATGCATGCACCTGTGTATATGCGTGCAGGTGCATATATACATGGGCACATGCCTGAAAGTTTAATTAAGTACCTGTTTTCAGACAACTCTCCAAATATGTATGTGCATGTGCTGCCTAGTATTCATTCATTTAGTAATGCTGTGCTGGGAAAATATTCCATTTTGATCCTTAAGAAAAATAATGAGTATTGGAAGAGAGAAATGGCTGATTCAAGACACAGGTAATAAATGTAAAACCTGTCTGCTCTAGGCCAACAGCCTTGTTATTTCCATAGCTAGAAATAACAAAATATTGTCCTAATGGCTATTTTACAAGCTATGTACACATGCACGCACACATACGCGTGTGCACGCATGCTGGAGTAATTCACAGCTCCGGAGAAGTACATCTGAAGAGTCAACTGTTCCAGATGTTGTTTTGCTAACAAGTTGCTCTTCACTTCTTGGAGGTTGGGAGCTGGCGGTTTGGGATGATGAGCAGAGGGCAAGGGAGGGGTGGGGAAATGGGCGAGTGAGTTTCAGCTTGTTTCTCACTCCACAGCTGTCCATGGGTACGTCTACCCTGCAATCTTGAGGTGTAATTGCACCACATGGAAATTCATCTAAGGTAGCTGTAATTTAGCTTGCTCTGATGACAGCAGTACTGCAGCCACAATGTCATGAGCTTCAGTGCAGGCTGAACAAGCTCATCAGGAACCCCAGCTTACCTCCTGAAATGGCCTGTGCTGAAATCCATGCTACCACGGCTACACTGCCCTTGGTTTTAGGCTAAGCTAGTTTGAACATGTCTGCTCATGCTGCAGTCACACTTGTGACTGCAGTCTCAACCCAGGGACAGATCCAGGGTGGGTGCAGTGGCATGGTAGAGTCCCTCCACTTTCAGACCATGCCACAGAAGCAGCAACCAGAGACTATTTTTAAATCCCTGAAGCAGATAAGAATTCCTCCCTTGCTTCCTCTCTGTGCTCAGTGGTACTTCCCCTCCCTTTTCCTTGCCCTCCACTGCTGTTGTCCCCAGCTGCCCCAGGGCCAGGGGGAGCTTCAGAGCTGCTCTTGCCCTCCCTCCAGCTGGGCTGTGCAGGGAATGGGCTCAGTCTAGGACAGCAGTGTTGGAGGGCCTCCCTGCCTGATACACCCTGATATTCCCCACCAGCCTGGCAGTAGGCTCATGGAGGGGTAACCCACCTGCTGCTGCTGTCCCTGGATGAGCCAGGCTCTCCATGGAGCCTACCTGGAGCAGGGCAGAAGTAACTCTGGAGATCCACCTGCCCCTGAGACAGCAAAGGCAGCAGCAGTGGCAAGCGGGTGTCAGTGCAGCACCTTTCACCAGCAGTAAATGCATCAAGAAAAAGCAAAAAGGAAATTCAAGACAAATTTAAAATAGAAAGTAAGCCTGAGCTGGTATAAAACAGCTTTAGACTCTACTGGCACAAGTGGAGATATACCAGTTTATACCATCAAAGGACCTGCCTTAGAATGGACAGACATAAAAGCAAGGGGAAAAGAAGTTTGAGCTTACACTTCTTCAGTGTTTATTTGCTAACATTGTTGGTGAAGATAAGGTTACCTCCAGAAATAAATGAGAATGAAAAATCAGCTTTGTTGTAAAGGAGTATGCTGCGGAAAAGAGATAATAGAATCACAGCAGTTAGAAATGGAGAGGCATACGATGTGTGATCTACCCAGTATCTCTGGGGCTAATGCTCAGTTGATTCACACAATACATTTTCTGTTGTTTTGTCCAGTCCAGTGTTAAATATGCTAATGTGTCTCCCACCACTTCCCTCAGGGTTTCTTTCTATAATGTCAGAGATCTCAGTTGAAGGAAGTTTTCTTAATATTTGGTCTAAATATTCACTTACGTGGTTTCATTCCTCCTATCCTCAAAGTAATTCCTCCCCATGCGGGTGTTTACTCCCTTCAGTTTTAGTTACTTTTTTTACTTGTTGGGGGCATCTACATGAGCTGCTTAATACTCAGTAGATTACTTCTATGCCCATTAGCTCATCATAGCAAAAAATGTGCTAATGTGCTAATGCATAGCAAATTAGTCTATTGTGCATTAAGTATCACAAAAAAGACCGTGCACTGTTGCTACTGCGCATTACTGCCAGCTATTGCACATTTATGTAGTACCTGATATTAGCGGTACTAAACTTAATGCACAGTAGAAATGACACATTAATGCACATGTAAGCATGCCCATTGCCTCCTATTTTCTTTTTTACTGATGTACACTGTACAGGATCAGCTTGTCTAAACCATGCAGGCTTACAGAAATGGAGAAGGGAAATAAGCCTGCCCCTGCCTTTTATCTGGCGCTTTGTTCACGGGGAACGGGATAAGCTGTGTTAGCTTGGCAGTCACAGAGAACCACAGATTTATTTGTATGAGGTACCATCACTTAAGGAATCTGCCAGAAGTGCATTTGTCATTTCATTTCCTATGAGCTTCTTTTTTTTCTTTCTTCCAGCAGTGGTTTCTAAATTGTTCTTCTTTACTACTTCCTGCCTCTGAGTTTGTTAGGGGGATTAATTGGCCAGGGGTGGATCCAGAGGGGTTGCACTGGTGCAGTCACTCACCCGTTTCAGACCACACCATGGAAGCAACAGCCAGGGACTATTTTAAGTCCCTGAGCTAGGTGAGAATCCCCCCTGCCTTGGCATCCCCTAACCTCCTGTCCCGTCAACAGTACTTTTCCTCCTCTCCCTTCCCTTCCCCTCTCATCACCCCCCTCCCCTGCCTCCTGCCGCCCCTGTCACTGTCTCTGGCTGGCCCTATTGTTTCTGGGGCAAGGGGAGCCCCAGAGCCACTCTTCTCTCTCTTTAATTGGGCTGCACAGGAAGCTGGGCTCAGCTGGGCACAGCAGTGGTGGCAAGACAGTTCCTCCTCCCTGCCCTGTCCCCCTGGGTATTCCCCACCACTCCGGACCAAGCTCAGGGAGGGGGACCCCTGCCAACACTGCTGCTGCTGGTGTCCCTGGCTTCCCATACCGACTGGCTGGAATGGGGCAGGGCTGACTTTAGAGCTTCCTCCAGCCCTGGGGCAGCTGCAGGCAATGGGGAAAGCAGCAATGGTGCGGGAGGGAGGGGAAGGGCAGGAGGAGAAGGGAGGAAAGGTACCACTAACTACAGAGGGGAAAGGAGTGGGTGAGGAGGTGAGGGGCGTTCTTACCCTATTTGGGTACTTACAAAGTCCCTGCCTGCTGCACCCTGGCTTGGTCAGCTTGTTCTAGTGGGTGGTAGCTGGCGTGCAGCCACCCCCAAAGTGCCAGTCACTGCCCTTGCAGCTCCTTTATAAAATCCTGGCTTCTCCCATGGAACAGACACACAACCCAGCAGCCACCTGGCACACACAGAACAATGCAAGGGTAGTAAATCTTGTAATTTGGCAGGACTGGGAAATGTGTATTAAAAAATAGAGCCAAACTTTTTATATTTCTTCAGCCTTTCCACTCAAACACCTGCACTGCTGTCACTGTGTGTCCCTGCTTGGCAAGTACTGTTGGACATGCTTATCCCAAATGAGGTTACTGAGCCTTACACTCAAATCAATCGATCAACTGCCTCAGCCTCCTGCTCTGATCTCATGTCTGGACCATCTGCTTCTGCTGGTGGTCCCTGGAGAGTCTGCCAATCAGCAAAGGAGACTAAAAGCTCATAAGCAAGTGGATTAAATTATTTTTGGACCTTCCATAAAGCCATCTGTTTGGGAGGGAGCCATGGACTAGTGTTACCCAGCTGGGGTAAGGTGCTATGGCAACCTGCAAGGAGGACAGAACCGGTGGGATAAAGAAAATACCCTCCTCTTAAGGAGCAGAATCGGTTGTGCACGACTGCTCTGAGTATTCAAGCAGTCAGGAACTGTCACCGAAAGTAAATGTCAGGACATGTACTGGTGTCCCATCTCCATCTCTACTGGCTGCAGATGGCTCAAAACACACTGGGCAAGAAGGAAACTTGAGTTAAACTTCAGCACTGAGACTGGTTGCCTATGACAACCTAGTTTGGAGTCTATAAAACACATATACATGGTGAAACCTTTGTTACTATAACAACCGCCCAATATATATATTAACTGTCGAAGTCGTTTTTTCAGCTAGCGAAACAGCAAAGTTGTACTGCTGTCCAGGAGGCAAGCGGGTGCTTTGATCGCTTGTGCAAAAGGCTCCAAAGCAAGTCTCTTAGGGAAAATGTCTGGATTCATTATATGAGAAGGGACTGTAAATCCCCCCTGAGGAGAGGTACACAGGGCTGCATCTAAGGCTTCATCTGTTCTTTTGATGTCTGAAGCGACCCATCCCATTCTGCCTTGATGCTTCAGCGAAGATGGTGAAAAGGGTCAAATTTTAAATATTGCTTTTCTTGTCCCCACCTATGTCCCATTTCTTCACTGACACAGAAACAACTGAGTTAAGCAACAGCACCAGAAAAAAAAACCCTATGACATCACCAGATACTGATAAATTATAAATCACAGATGATGACTCGTGTGACCTGGAGCCCATAACCCAATTCGAGAAAAAGTCTTGCCGGAGAACAATAGGGCCTAAAAGGATTGAATATGGTAGCTTGCAAGGCAAAAATCTGATATCATCTAAAAACAGAGCTAGGCACAGGTGGGTCTTGAAAGTGAGAAAGGCTTGCCTTCCAGCTGTAAAAATTAGTGTGGCTTTGGTGAACTCACTTGTACTGTGATTACTAATCAGGAGCATTTGGCTGCAGTTGTAGATTGAACTCCTGTTCTACGTTGGATCTTCCCCTCCCTTTTGGCTTAAAAGATAGAGGGGCTATGATTGCACCTCTGACTCAAAGGAGGGGAATTTCCATGTTTCTGTTGCCAAGGCTGCTGGAACGAAAAGAGGCAGACCTGCCAAATCCTGCGTTTTGCAGGGCATCTGTATGTTTGCTAATCCTTTCACCCCTGTTCATCTTCCATGAATGTCGGTCTGTGAGAGAGCTATAGAGGGAGTTTGTGTGCCTTCCCTCTAAAGCAAGCTTTGGCCTAGGACAAGGTGTGGTGCTGGGAGACCATAGGTTCTCATCTCAGCTATTCTCCTCTGTCCTGTTGCTGTGAAGTTCATAAACTTGAGTGCTGATGAGAGTCACATCACCCTTAGAGAGTTGGTTAGCTTTTGCTCCTTTCTGTTTCGTTTCAACTAATGAAATGTGAGAGGTTCTTGAAGGTTGCTTCCGGCAGATTTGGGAATAGAGGTTAAGTACCTAGTAAGTCAGAAAGTAGTGTCAACCATTCAGAACATTGCTCTGATCCCTAGACCGCATTGTGGTATCAGAGGCAGAAGCCGGATCCGTAAACTGGATATCCACCATTACAGTCGTTCTGCACCAATAGCTCCATGACTCACCAGCACAACGTATGCCATGTCACCCTGAAGCTGTTGGTCTGCCTAGCAGCTAACCTGCCAACTTTGCTATCAATGGGAGTCTGTGCTGCCTCACCTTACCCTCAGTTCAAGCTGTGCTGACTACACGTAAGGCAAGGAAATAGTATGTGATCATGTAATTATAGCTTATAGTCAATGCAGGGGCTGATCTGTAGCTTTGTGGGCCCGCTTAGTTCTGGCATTTCCTAAAGCTTGAGTGTTTTCATTTGTAACCTTAACTTTTGGAAAAAAAACCCAGGTTGTTCTATTTGTAGATAGTTACTATTCATATAGATCCCACTTCTAAATTAGTGCAAGGGGTCTTCAATAATGTTATTTCTTAAAATAGTTATATACCCATAAGCAATGAATTTAGAATGCTATACTTTTTTGATTAATAGGAACATTTTCCATGTTTGTGTTTAGACCAAGGGCACCTGTCCTTTTAACAGGCACGGGACACTTAACTAAAGTGTGGGTATGAAGGTCACTGAAAGGAAAATGTGGACGGTTTGCTGGTTTTTTCTCCAGTGTCCAGAGTAGAAGATCCCATTTGTGTAAACTGCAGAATTTGAATTAATAAATTTACTCTTCCAGAAAGCCACCTCACTCCTAGAGGTGTAACAATCCTTATGACAGTCTACAGTCCTGAAAGCATAGCTAAGGAAGTACAGATTTTGAATGCACAGGCATGCTGTTTGAATCCTGTCTATATTATGAGGGTTTTTTTTTTCCTGTATCAAACATGCGGTGGCTCTTAACAACAAGAACTGAATACCACACATTTTACTAACCTCTATATATTACACAGGGGTCAAGAACAGCACCAGCCACAGAGACTGCTCTACTTGTGTTACACCGTAAACCCATGTTTTTTAGTATAAATGTAACTAGCTAATTAAATAGTTTGCATCAGATTTACAAAGCTTGGCAGCTAGTGAAAGGGTATCAAACCCCTTGCACTTGACTCACTTGCATTCAAAATCAGGAAATCTTCCTATGATGATTCATACAAAGCCAGAGTCCCAAAGCCAGTTTTCCCTCTGTGGAGCTGCTCCATGGAAAGAGATAGGCTGCCAAGCTAAAAGGAAGCTTTTTAGTTGAAAAATTGTGCAAGCCAGTTTGTGCTATTTCTGGAACACACTGTAATGTATGTGTCTAGCCTTGCTCCCTTTAGTAACGGCCAAATGTTTTTCAAGCAGTAAAGAAGGTAAAATAGAACAACACTGTACTAGAGCCAGATTTTCCATGCGCTTCCTAAACAGTGCCTGTCTCAGCTTGCATGTATTGCACAACATTCATGGAATTCAATGCACCAGTTGCAATAGAGGTACTGCATTGAACCAGTGCTCTAACTCTGCTGCAGCACTGGCACCTTGCGTGGGCTTGGGCGAGTCATACCTCGGCCTGTGTCAAAGACCCCTTAGGTCTAAAATGGGGATAATAATTGTAGTGAACTCCTGCACTGGGGCTCATGACTCCATATGTTCCTAAAATCATAACTGGAAGGAGAATGGAGAGGGCCAAGGTGGTTGACCTGCAGTGGAGGGAGGGTTATGGGGAGAGAGATCACACAACCTAGGCACACACAAGAGCGAAATAAACTGAACCATTGAACAACATTGACACATCCAGTGAGGGGAAGTCACTAAGTCCATGTCATGGAAAAGAGAGAAAGCTGGGAGCATAAGCCAACTCATCTGCTTCTACCGTAGGTTCCTCTCCACTGGGCTAAACTGCTTGGAGGAGAAAGAAGGGACAGAAGGAAAGAAAACAAAGATGGCTCGGGAGAGGGCTGTTAAGGAGAAATGTTGAATGTTTTCCATCTCTTGCTGAGTTTAGCTTTGCCTGATTCTAGGAAAAAACACCTGCCAGTGATGCCAGCTTTAGCAGGGAGGCTCTGGCAGATTTCTTGTTGTTTTCTCTTTGGAAAGTTGACAGGTACATAATACTAGGTAAGTGCTAAGTATTGCTGCTTACCTTTGAATGGCTGGTTGTCTGTGTGTGCACTAAAGTCAAGTTTTATGTGCACAGAACAGCAGAGCAAAGCGAGCCATGAAGGACTCCTTTAACATATAATTCCTATTCCATTCGTGAGTATCATCTGTGCCAGGTATGGTCTCTGCAAGAACTCCGACAAGAGGGTACATCTCTTCCTGATATCTGAAGGTCCATAACCCCTCTCCAAAGTGCCCTATCTTAATGGGGAAGGAAATTGGAGATATTTACAAACTGCTCAGGAATGTAATTAAAAAATAAATGTATTTTTTCCATCTCCCATATGGTCTTAATGGAACCCTCCATTGTTATGAGTGTTTCATATGGCTGAGCTCTCCATGTCCATGGTCAGAGTCAAGCCAATCAAGTTATCAGATGAGCTGAACATTCATTCCTTGGTGTTTCGTATTTAGGCCAGTGGAGCATGAAAACCAATAATCACAGATTCTGGTCCATACAGTCACAGGGGATATGATCAGATAGTTAGACCAGGAGTTCCTTAATTCTTCTCTTTTCTGCCAATGAATTGCCACAAACTCTTTGGCAAGTCACTTATTCTTTCAGTATTGTCTTCGCTTAGTTTTCGGTATGTCTGGTATAATAATGTTTACTTCACAGCTGCACTGTAAGGCTAAATAGTGTTTTGGAACTGGTTTCAGATGATCAGATGCTCGGCATTATATAACCATGCCACAAAGTATTACTAATATCTGTAGCAGAGTTGTTACTGTTGCTGTTAACTGCTTTCACTAAGAGCCTTTTAAAAATTACTGGAAAAGTCCCATTGAGATATAATGCACTGGTAATTTTATTCATGAGACTTCTTGTCAGTACGCAGCACTATAAGATAAAACACAGAAAGCTTTCTGCTTAAACTTTGGATGGCTTTAGTATTTGTCTTCTATCTGTTATTATATTCTGCAAGCATATTCAGGGCTGAGTGTCCCTGTGCAGGCTCATACATCTGCATCTGTAGTTTGGTTTTTAATTTTTGTAAGAGTGTCCTTCACAATGGCATTGATAGTGTCTGGATCACTTAGATAGACCTTTATCCTTCATGTGAACAGAGAAAAATATAGAATATTAGATCTACTTTGAGAACAGGAGTCTGTCCCATGTGAAAGGACTTAACTGTTAACTGTAAATAAAAGGAACAATCTGAATTTAATTTGGGGCATTTAAGAAAAAAATCTCTTAAGACTTCTGGAAAAGAACACTATTGCACTTGAGGAAAGCACACGTTTCATATTTACATTTATTATATTCAATACCCTTTTCACTGCTTGTAGTAGATCAACATTTTTTTTTCAATAAGTATTTTCTGGCATTTCATGCATACTGATAGTTCTCTAAGAACAGAGTTGTTGTGGGTGGAAATGTTATTAAGTGTAGAACGCTACAGAGATTTGATTTCCTCCTAAATAATCGTAAGACCTTTGGGAACACTTATTTTAATGAAAGGGACAAATAAAGTCTGATAGAATTTAACAAAAAGTGGGTACTTTCTAGGTGGGATTTTGTGGGGGGGTTTCTATATATTTGATGAGACTCTTATTTGTGATACAGAATCCCAAAGGATGATTTTAAAGCATTTTTAAAAGATCACATTTTACATAAGGCCTATGGCTTGTTAACATGTTTAGTAAAATAATCCTCTTGTTTTCATCCATGTTAAATTCAGTAGAACTTTTCCGTAAGAGACAGTTGCAAGATTAAATACTGTAATCTCTTTTTAACTTGTCCCCCTTTTGCTGTTCTTTTATGGTGGCATTTTCCTTCAAAACAAATGTCTCAGTTCTTTGTTCATGGTGGTTTGAAATATATTTTCAATGCTTGTGTTTAGCTCTGTCAAGTAAGTGTGTTTGAGTATGTTTGTGATGACCATCGTGCATACTTCTTAACAGTGTCCTAATGGCCCTGTATTTGTGCATGGACATATACACTGTGGAAAAAAAACCTTTGAATAAAAAAAGAGAGTTCAGTGTCCAATAGGTCCTTTAATCTGTTTTCAAGACGGTGAGTGGTAGAGAAGCACCTATAAAGAACTATGAAAAAAATCAGAACACAAGACTTAAGGTTAAAAATACTAGGTTTTCTTTTTGGCTCTAGCTCAGTCCTCTTGCCTGACCTTAGGTAAGAGACAGTAGCATTTTGTTCCCTCAGTTTCCACATCCGTAAAGCAGATATAATTTGCCCACTTCACAGAGGCTTGTGAGAATGAATACTTATAAAGAGAGCAAAAACCCTAAGATAATAGGAGTTGTACAAGGGCAAACCTTACATTGCCTCTGACATTATTTATAGATTCCTACTGGTTACAATCCCTGTCTGTCTTTCATTCACACGCACGCCTGTGAAACTGCTTTCCTGTACACGTCTCCAATCTCTGCTCCACCTTTCTGGAAGATTATCAGTGTTGGTTAGAGCAACACCACATCTGCTCTAACAAGCGTGGCTATGCTAGAGTGCGAATCCAGCTGATGTGACACTGCCTGGCAGGTTTAGTGTGCTGCTGCAGCAGTGCTCTTCTGCAGAGGCTGTCAGAAGGCGCTCGTATTCATATTACACAATAGCAGCTGTCAGAAGCTTTCTTGTGCTGCTTTTTTCTTGAAACCATATTGCATTGTAGATCTGTATTTAGCACCTGTCCTTAAAAGCCTTTGGAAATCTATTTTCTTGTGTACATTTTCATAACTGTTTTCTATTCAAGTTTAGCTTCTTAGTCTTGAATAATTGCCTGATTTTAAGTAATCCTTATAACGAGGGGCACAAATAAGTGCATAACACTAAGGTAAGGCAAACCAGCAAGTCTCTTGCTTTTCCTGTGCCTCTTTCTAACAAACTGGATTCCTCATCTCTCCCAAACTTCCACCCAACTTCTATACTTACGCACAAAGGGCAGACTTCTCTTTTACCTAATGGACAACAAAAGTTCAACTTGAGACCAACTCTGAGTTTCTTGTTTAAAGTATAGAAATTATTCTGTTATATCCTCCAGGCATGTAAAGGCTCCCATTGAAGGAATGGGATTGCTCTCTGGAGATGTGCAGATAGCTCCCTAGCCCTCATCTCTCCACCTTAACCTGCCATACAGGTCACAGTGGTTACATCTTCACTGCACTTCAGGTGCTCTACCAGCTACAGGAAACCATCACCTTTCTTAGACGAGGCAAAAGCCTATTACCACCTTGTTCTTTGTTCTTGCTCAGTTTTTTTTCCAGAGGTTTCATCCTATCTTTCCGTGGCTGCAAATGAATCATTTTAAACTGAAATAAAATGTCTGGATCTCTATGGCATTCTTTAAACATACTTCAGATCAAATATTTCTGACCCCATGAAAAAAACCATATCCCTACAATAACAGAATCAGAATGAGCATTAAAACTAGGTGCAGGTAGGCTTGGTTAGCTTCATATAATACTCCCTCAAACAGTGAAGTTTCAAAAGTTCAATGCTACCTGAAACGCTACTGAATTCATGTTCCACATGGAGAGACTATGGGGCAGGGAAATAATCCACTGAAAGAGTAAGGAAAACAATTGAGCAGAATGAAAAAAAAAGACAAAAGTGAGTGAAAAAGGCAAGGTGGAGGGAGGAAGAAAAAGCATATGGCACACTGGAGGTGACGGGTTCAGTGAAGGTGTGCGAGTGGCCGAAGTAACTAGCACGGATGTGTGTGGACAGTGTATGTATGTTGGTGATTTTAATATGGTTACTCACGTGTTCTTTTCTGATTCAAAGGGAAGCTACATTTTGACTTCCCTCTTGCTTCTCTCTGCAGACTTCCTTTCGTAAATCACAAAATTGATACCGGAGTATTACTGAAACGTCAAAGAAATGAATAAGTAGCTGTATTTCTACAGGTAAGAGACTTGGAGGTCATTTGGACTGTTGCATGCTTTGTGTGAGCTTGTATCTTTCCACAATAATGACGGTGGGTAAATAACATTGTGGGTCTGCTCTTCTGGGTTGGAAAGACTGAATAAAGAGTGCAGCTTACAAGGCCTTCAAGAGGGTGCTGCCGTTCTAGGGTCAAGCAGCAGGGTTTCTAAGAAAGCATTTAATATACTGTAGGAGTGCATCTGCCTGAGGACAAGAACCTATGCGGTTGTTTCCTGATGTGTTACACGAGGGTTTCTGGTGTCTGCCACAACCAGTTGTAGCTTTGTCTTCACTGATATCTTGTGACCCTGAATGCTGGAGGACTTTTAATTCCAGGGTATCAGTAAGGGAGTTTGGGTTTGGCTTTTTTTGGAAAAGGTTCCTTGTGTACTGAGGAATCAGGCCTCCATTCTCGTTGGGTTTTACCTTTCTTCTTTATCCTGAACCACCATTTTTTTTTGCTCATGTCCTTATCCCCCAGTTTATTTTTATGCACATCCCATCCTAGCCAGCCACGGCACAGCTGTTTTAGGTCTCTGGGCAGAAGGACTGCTTTTTAAAAGGGTATAGGTGCTTGTTATAGCCTCCTTGTACTTCTTGCAGTCTTAGGATGGATTGTAACCGTTGCCAGCAATGGTTCATGAAGTTCATATAATACTTAGAACTTTGACCTGAAACAGTCGTTTATTTTTTAAACAAAAGTTTGACAAACTGTTGTTATGTGTTAGCTCGCGTTAACATCTTTGAAAGGCAGCCTTTTTAGAGTTATAGGTGGGCGAAGATCAGAACTCTTCCCTACTATAAAAAACTTGTGATTTTTCTAAGTTCAATAGCCAGAGCTGGTTCATCCAATTTGTTTAAGACTTTTTTCCCCCTCTTACTTCCTATCCAAGAATAGGATCCAAAACAGGGAAATTTCAGGCCAAAATCTAGTGGAATAGGATGAGGTAGGGAGCACCCAGTTAGCAGCCTTAATTCTAGAGAAACTGCTGGTATCACGCTGTACCTACCTGGGAGCTGAGGAGAGTGGTGCTTAGCTCGAAGAGTGCTTCCAACAATGTAGGTTAGATTTACTCATTGTCCCGTATAGCAGTGACAGCAGTCAGTCTGCTTCTTTTTAGCAATATAATCGTGGCTACCCCATCACGCTTTGTGATCTGGAAGCAGAAGGCAATGTATGTAGCTGTGAGTTCAGGCAAAGCCCTGGGAATGTACGGAAAAGCCAGCTAGTATTTTCCTCTTCATTTTGACTTTTACGTAACCAGAAATAACTACACAACGTCAGGCATGAGAGAGAGAGTAGACAACCTGCTACTGATTAGGGCCAAAGTGTTAGCCGCTACAGTAGAGTGAAATGGGAGCCTCTATTGCATTAGCTCTCTAGCGCCAAAGAATCACACATTTTAAGACTGTAATGCCACATTATGGGAATCTGCTCTTACATCTCTACAATCTTTTAGAATGACATCCAATCTCAATTTAAAGACCTCGAGTGAAGGAGAATCCAGCTCAGCCCTCAGGCAATTGTTTCAACAGTTAATTACTTTTACTGTTACAATTAGATCCTAATTTCTTGTTTGAATTTTTAATGTCTTGCCTTTGAGTTTTGTATGCTTGTGACTGCTCCAATAAAGATAAAGGTGGTATTGGATATCTTCCTCCTGAGTAGGTACCTAGTATGTGAGATTAGACTGGAATATAGCAATGGGTGACCTGGTGTTTTCCCAGAAATCGCCGCAGAGATTCAAATTAAAAATGAAGATGGTGGACGCTGCATTACTTACCATCTCTCACAGACAGCAGAAGGTGTCTAAGAAGTCTAATTATATGGGCTCCTCAGATCTTCCCAGAAGTTTAACCTGCTTATAAGTTGCCTAAAGATCCTAAAGATTGGAAATGGAATGAGAAAATATTAGAGCATAATGGTCAAGTCTGTGATCCCCATCTTACACCACATAGTTTTGTAACCAATGGAAGATATAATTTTCTCTAGGTGCGGTAAGGGGCATGTTTGGATTTTTCAGGAGAGTATTTCACAGCGCTGAAAGTTGTCGGCTTGTATCCAGAACTAACAAGTACGGCCTTTGTCTGAAGCAGCAAAGGTGACTGAAAGCCCACTTGTACAATCAGTGCATGGGAGGTGGGAACATCCTTTTTTTAAATCTTTCTATAAATAGAGAGCTTGCTCTTTCTTAGGTGAAGGGAAGGCAATAGTGGGTATAGGGTCAGAACAAGGGACAGGGACTCGGGAAAACAATGTTCTCTTGTTAACTCATAGTGCAACTGTACAAAACCATTGAGTTTCTCTATACCTCAGTTTCCCCAGCTCTAAAACAGTGGCAATGCTTGCCTAACTTCCATTCATAAAAATGAATTCATTGTTTAATGTCCTTATAGATCCTTATCATGGGAAGGCTTCATGGAACGAAACATTAATACTGGCCACAAACACCTTTTTTTTTTTCAATTGGGAGAACATACCCCATGGATTTTGTACTCTTATGTTTTTAATGAATTTGAATTACTTGGCTCATACAAGAAAGATTATCTGAGTCCTTGAAAGACAAATGCTGTTAATTGCTCATCACTTTGAAACATATGGTTTAGCTGCAGAGATGTATGTCCCTGGCAATTTACTGGTGTCTTTGGAGCCAAGGTGTGGGTATCAGAGAGAGAACAATATTTTGTAGTTCCACCACCTTAGTTTCCTTTCATTGTTAAAAAGAGATGGTATTGGATGGGCAGTGAGGTATCATTTGCAGGCTGAGTGGATAACACTGAAAGCCATTTAGAAGGTTAAGGTTGGGGAAGAAAAAGACACAGGCTGTCTGTAACTGTTGCTGAAGAAGAAGTGAAAGCAGCAGTCTTTCTTGGAGAGAAGTCTTTGGCCTGGATGCAATGTGACTGTGGTCAGAGCAAGAGCTCTAGAAGCATAGCAGCTCCATGCTGTTCTGGTTTAGTGACTGAGGCATGCTGCCTTTTT
Source organism: Caiman crocodilus (assembly GCA_030014935.1). Classification (NCBI taxonomy): domain Eukaryota; kingdom Metazoa; phylum Chordata; order Crocodylia; family Alligatoridae; genus Caiman; species Caiman crocodilus. The sequence goes on from JAGPOW010000145.1 coordinate 5,273,669, forward strand.
GTCTTGTCAATGAGCAATAATTGAAGAGGACAGATTTTTCACTCTGCAAGCAGCAGGTGTATCTCTCCAGCATGAGCACAGGGCAGACTTCATCAGTAGATATCCTCTCATTCCACCAGAGCTAATAGCTCATTAAAGCACTTCTTTAATTTAAGAATGGCTAAGACTGATGTATTTCTTCAGCCGTCTCTGGATTCAGAAATCAGTTCCCAATGGCGGCAGGTTAATGTATTCATCTGCTGTTCTGTCTATCCATCTATCCATCTCTCTGTCTACACATCCATTTCCATCCTTTTCTGTAATCCTTCTTTTTTACTTTTGAGCCGGGACCCAGGTAAAAAAAGTTATTGGCAGGTGGAGAGAGAAATAAGGAGATGTGCATAAACTTGAACCTGTTTTGTAAACACCCGGATTTTATTATTGTTGCTGCCTTGCACAGTGGGCAAAGCTGATGAGAAGTTTCTGACGTCGGCCTTAAATAACTACACGTGGAGTGATGTAGAACAAACAGTGGTATATCAGAGAATATCCTCCATTTCCTAGGAGCTCCAGCTCTCTATTTTTACCTGGGTTTTTTACAACTGTGCCCATCACTTTCGCAGATGAGCTCTTCAGTATACCCTTCTCTGAATTGTTCATAGAGAAAGGAGAGGTTGGGGAGAGATGAAAGTAAAAAGTCTCATTCTTCTGGTTTTGTCATGGTTTGGAGAATAATCAGCATTGTGTCATGCTTATTAGAAATGAGATTGAGGAGAAAGTGAACCAGAGAGGAAAAAGCTTAATCTTGGTTAAGATTACCCTTGGTGACTATTGACTTTGGACCGAAGGAACTTCATCCTTTTAAAAGGGTTAATTTGCTCATCAGTGAAAAGGAAGAGATAAAGGGCAATGGTTAAGGTAAAATGGATGACAGAAAAAAGACTACCCTCTAACTACACCTAAGAGAGTGCTTGGCTACTTCCATTTAATAGCTGCATACATGTTGTTCTCATAGCAGAGGTAGGTGAGAAGCTGGCAGGGCTGAGGCAGATGGTGCAGTTAATGTTAGCATTACCAGCAGCCAATACATAGGAAGGTGCTGCAGTTACACTAGGAGCGTAAGCAGGAGAGGCAGATGCTGAAGCCCTGGAAGAAAATGTACTGCAAGGTACGGTCTCACATTGGCAGGGGTGGATTAGATAACATGGAACATGATTTCCCATCTATGATTGTGAGACAGGGCAGATGCTGCAGTCTGTGCAAAATGTGCCAGGGAAGCTGTAGGAGTAAGTTCCTCCTCTGCCTCCCACTAACCAGATTCATCAGGGACAGCAGCAAATCTTTCTGGTTTTTGTTGGATCATCATTCCCACAAGCAAACAATCCAGTGTTGTCTGGATCTCTTATTGCTCTTCAGGATCTGCAGCTGAATTGTAGAATATATGAAATCCACCTTGGCCTCTTACCTGCACTAAGGCATCACTAATCAGCTTCAAGGAATATGAATTCCTGCATTGAATAGTACCATTTGGTAGGGCTTAGACCCCAGGCATATACTGGGTGAATCTCTGTGTTTAGGTGAGTTGCTAAGGAAAAGTACACAACTGGAATAGCTCAAAGTTACAAAATGAAGCCTTACAATAGGCATGCTAAGAGGTTGAGTAGCCAGGACGGCATCACATTATGAATGCAGTCACTAAGAGCAGAATTCTCTTTCACTCGATGGACAACCACCTTGAGTTGCTTGGCTTAAGCATAGGAGTGATTTTCTTACCCCCACAGGGTATATAAGGAAATGATCATCCTCTGGAGACATGCAGATGTCTCCCTATTCCTGTAATGGTGGTGCTTAGGCCCATTGTGGGTAATTGCATCATTCCTACACCTTTCTTGGGTAACTCAGAATTTTTCACAAGCTGCACTTTGCACACCCACTAGAGGAAGAAAATTCTTCTAGCAGTGAACCTTGCTCTTTTCTACTCGGCAGATCTGCCCCTGGAGACTTGAAGAAGGGCACTTACCATGTTCAGCAGATCCCACAACTATACAATTGGTCCAGTAAAAGATCTCAGGACACCACAACTCTCAGATGTTTCCTGGACCATCATGGCTACGATAGCACTCCAACCCTAGTACAACCTGAAGTACTGCTAATTTTAATAACAAAAAAATACATTTTTCATGCTGCTTCTTCCTGCTGGCACTTCAGAGCCAGAACAAGTACTCAGGGGAAAAAGTGGTGGAGTCTGTCCTCCCTTTTGTGTCCTCCATAGAAATAATTAAGACCGTTAAAACTGTACAAACCCAGTAAGGAGACTGGAAGTGCATCTACACATGCAATTAATGCAAAACAATAAACTCCAGTGCTATTGCACTGCTAGGTGCCACATTTACATGGGAGCCCAGGACCACAGCACATTGAGCCGGGTCAGAGCAGCCCCGACTAGCCGGGGGGCGGAGGGGGAGGTCAGCCTGTCAGCCCCGGGTTGCTCCCCCCTGGCTCAACATGCTACAGAGGGACTGGATGGGGCATGAGGGTGTTTCAGTGAGGAACTAGCTGGAAAGCAGCCCCCCTGCACTGAAGCACCTCCATGCCCCAGCCTGCCCCATCAGTGTCTACACGTGCATTGTTGTGCAGTAAATAACACTGCTGCAGGATAGTACTTGTACTTACAAGTACTAACCTATGGTGGCATTTATTAGCTCTCTGCAGCCTACTAGGGCTGTACGTGTAGACAGACTTTACTGGGGAGTTAATCAGGAAGCTCCACATTAAACGTCTCATGTAGATGTGCTCTGGGGTAGCAGCTATATCACTAAGGGCATTATTTTACCTGCAAGACTTTTATTGCTGGTATTGATATGCAAGAAGGAAAAAAACTCAGCTTGCATGTTAGCTCTCAGGGGAATGTTGTAATCTGGCAGTTTTTTGTTTAGTTGTTTTACCTGGCATTTGAATGCAACAGTTAAAGAAATGTAGAGACAATAAATATTGTCATATGGTTACCCCCAGTGCTATTTGTATGGGCACTTTCCAAGAGATAAGGCTACTTTAAACCAGTCTTTTAACAATCCCCATGAAGTCCAGCCCTGCTGTTGTCACTGGATCTTGTTTTAGTCTGACAAAGCAGTGTGGTCTGTGTATCCACATGGAATTAGACTACGTGAGGAAACCGGCTAATTTCTGTTTGAAATATTTATATGTTATAGTTTAGATGGATTTTATAAATATTGTTTTGCATCTCAAAGAGGAGGATATAATAAGATTAAACTCTTGTGCAAAGTTTATACTCACTTGTAGGTTATAAACAGCCCGTCTCGGTTCGTTGGGTGCTTTGTGATACTCAGTCTGGGCATCAGCTTTGCATGCTGGAATATTACATCTGGTTGAGAACCAGCAACTGGAGTAGACTTTAATGGACTGAAAGGAAAGCCTTTTAGACTGACCTAAGTGGACAATCAGCACATACAGAGACCATGGTATGCATGTGAGGATTTTCCTGTCAATAGCCTAACTGCTATGTCAGAACTGAGCAAAGCTATAGAGGCTCCTTTTGCAACAAGGTAAAGAACGGTTCTGCTTGACTTGAAATCTAACTTAGTCCAGTGGGGAGGCTGAATAGTATTTTCCAGTTCCAGAGTGAATATTGGTGTGGGGTCCTTCCTGAATTCTTCATAGTAGTTGGTGTCAGAATTGTCTGTTGGCCTCATTGATGTGGTCTTGATGGTTGAGGATAACTATAGCTCCTCCTTTGTCCACTTTTTTGATTATTGATTATCCATTGTTGGATCTTTGGGACTACTTCAGAGTATAACAGACTTTAGAAAAAGGTTGAGTTTGTGATATGTAGAGTACACCCAGTTTTAGCTGTAGAGGCCTTTCTTGGCCGGTGGGTAGAGGGACGAGGGCAAAGGAAATTAAAGAGACAGATGCATTAAAATATCTTTAAAATAAATCTTTCCATGCAGTGGAATTGGCCTTTTTGCTTTCTGATGGGGATTGCAGCCAGTCCTGCTTGTGGTATAGATACAGTTCGTCTCTGAACCCTTCTGTGAGTACAAGTATATTTGTAGAAATTGGCACTGTAGCCTGGAATGAGATCTAATTAATTAATACCAGACATGCTGGGATTAAATTTTATTAAACCCTGGAATCAAAGTAAACTAGATGAAATGTAAGTAAAAGTTGGGAAGGGGAAGGAGGGGCTTGTATAGCAGCTGGTTCTCATTGTTGCTGCCATCCTTCATTTTTATTGGTTAAATACCCACAGCGCTCACCACGGCGCTCTTAGAAGAGCTTTTAGTTGGGCTGCCTGGAGTCTAGCCCTGAGCTTTTCAGACTGCATTGTGTGTGTGTCGTCTATCCAGCTGTTATCTTGGTCATTTGGTTTTTTGAGCACCTGGATATTGTAACTGGTTACTGTGCTTCAGTCCAGCCCCTGCTTGCTGAAGAGCTTAGTGGGATGCATATACCTCTTGTCTAGAGTCTTGCCTAACTCTTTCCCAGGTCACAAAAAGGCCATGACTTGGTGACATATCAGCTGAGGCTATGTGTCCACCTGTCCCAAATAAAAGAGAACCAAATATCGAGAACCTGGGCAAAGCAGCGATAAAATAGACATGCCATGGATCGGTCTTCGTTGTGTTCTGGTTGAAGTATACGTGTGCACCTGTTCCTGACACTCACTGTCTTTATCTAGGAAGAAAGAAGAATTTTCACCTGGCGTTCCCCTGGGCCTATGCTACATGTCATGCCTCCTCTCCTGGCACAGTGGCTTTTGGTTAACAGGAGATGTAAATTCTGTATTTTCTCCCTTTAGAAGGCTTTGGGACTTTTCGAGATGTAAAAGCAGGATATTAATTACTCAAACAATTGCTTTGTGAAATTTTCTTGGCGTACAGAGAGCAATCTGGTCAGAAAGGTGTGTGTTGGAACCTGTTAACATGCAGCACCCTGCAGGAATAGGTAATCCTGCAGACAAGGAACCAAACGTGTCTGGTGCATACATACAAAGCAATTAACCTTGTAACAAAAGGTGCAGCAAGGAGCAGAGCCTTTCCAGGGATGCTGCTGTTCATACAGAATTGGTAACACACGGGAATCTTTTTTTTTTTCCTGACAGCTTCAAGAGCATACTTAATACTAATTTTAGCCTATCCTCTGAGGCTGTCGTTTCTGGGGTCTGGGTACAATGAAGGCCTTATTCATAAAAGCTACAAACACTGTAAAAAGAAGAGAGGGGAAAAAGCGTCCCACCCTAAAATGCTTCTGATCTCCAAACAGCTATAATTTTGGCTTGCTCTGAGAACAAGCTGAGGTAGTGTTCCTTTTAACAGCCAGGAAAGGGCTGTCTGTTTATATTCAGGACCTTGTAGATTTGAGCAGTATATGCAGGTGGCACATTAAAATGTGTGGATGATTTCTTACCGGGATAAGGTTGTGTTTTTACTGGACTGCCTTTAATTTTGTGTGAGGACTAAGTAAGTAATCATTGAGATTTTTCTTGTAACATTTTCTGGAGTTAAATTTGTAGCTTCTGGCATGTTGTTTGCAGATGAAATCTGTGAGTGCTCCCCTCCCATGCACCTCTCTACTCATTTCAGTCCATATATTATAAGTGTACTGGGACTGGCAGCTCTTGCCATTTTGACCCTTTGCAGACATAAGCTTTAGTGACCATAGGTTCCATGAGAGAGGTACGTGTAGATATATAGCATCTTCCCACAGTCAGGGTCTTATTCAGGTAAGGTCTTATAGCTGCCTTCAGTTTGCAGAATATCTCTTCTGCAGATGGGCCCAGAGCCAGTGTGGAGAAGACCATCTTCTAGAATAACAGACAAGGAAGGCTGGAAGGAAGCTCTGGAGGTCATCTAGTTCAACCTCCTGCCTTACGCAGGGTCATCACTATCAAAATCATTGCATGCAAATCCTTGTCTAGCCTGTTACTAAAACTACGCAGTCTATGCTGTCACACAACCACAAGGCATAGCACACTAACCTTTCAGAGGTAAAGCAGAGGAACAACAGTAACCAGTAGGGCTGTGCGAAGCTTCAGTCGCTGATTCAATCTGGAGGCGATTCAGCCCGATTCAGCGACTGAATCTCCAAATCTGAATTGAAATGGGAGACCCATTAAAAGGTCCAAGTCAAATCTGAAGCCTCTGAATCGATTTGGAAAAGATTTGGAGACATTTGGAGGTTTGGATCAGCCAAGGAGAAGCAGGCACAGCCGGGCAGCTAGGGTTCTCCCATGGCTCCTCCAGCTGTCCTTGCCTCCTCCCAGGCAGGGGGAGCTGCAAGAGAGGCCCCCATGGCTGTCCTGCCCAGCCCCACCCAGGCCCAGCTCCACGCTCATTGGTTGCAGCAATGATTGGGGCTTCTAAGGGCTCATGGTAGTGCCCCCACATGCAGCACAGGGCAGTGGGGGGCAACAGGGATCACCCCCCCCACACCTGGCACCCGTGCAGCAGCTGTCACATGGTGTGAGTGAAGTACAGTTTGTCAGGGTGCCGTTCACTGTGTGGGAGCTGGGGTGACTTCAGCAGTCAGCTGGAGCCCAGCAGCACTGAGCCCCAGCTCCCAGACAGTATGCAGCTCCCAAACACTGCACAGTGCCCTGCCGAGCTGCGCTGCACCTGTGTCATGGGGAACAGCTGCCACATGGGTGCCAGGCAGGGGGTGGGGAGGGAGATCCTCGTTGCCCCCCACTGTCCTGCACTGCACAGGGGCTCTATCAGAAGCCCTCAGAGGCCCTGATCCTCATTGCTGCAGTCAGTGAGTGCAGGGCTTTTTTTGTTGTTGTTGTTTTTTCTTTTTTCAAAATGCCAGGAGGATGGGGCCGGGCAGTGCCGAATCTCTGAGTCACCAAATCAAATCGCTGTCATCCAAATTGGCCGAATCTGAATCAAATACTTCCCTGTTCACACAGCCCTAGTAACCAGTATCCTGCTACTTCAAGGGTTGTTAAAATATACCTAAGAGATCCAATGAAGAGGGTAATACCCTTCACAGCGGAGGAAGGCAAAACCCCAACAGTCCATACTGATCTGACTATAGGGAAAAATTCCTTCCTGGCTGCAAATGTGGTGACTGATCTGACTCTGAGCGGAAGGGAAAGACCATCTAGCCAGGAAACTCTGGGTTTTAGTTTTAGCAGAAGCATTGGTGCATCCCAGTCAAAATCTCCAGCCTTGGCTGCTGCCTCACCCACTACTTCTAAGGAAGGCAAAAAAAGAAATACTGAAAAAAACACAAAACCCTGACATGTGTAGGAAAAGGAGAGGGAAAAATAATTTCTAGCTCTAGATGATGATCAGCAAAGCTCAGTAGCATGGGAAATATCCAGGGTAGAGGATAGGCATAGCTAGTCCTAGATCTTCCCTGACCAAGACTTATGTAGCTTCTTTGTGAACATCCTCCATGACGGAGATTCCACTGTTTCCCCGGGCAGGCTGCTTCTATGCCACTGCCTCAATTTTCTAACAGTGAAGAAGTTTATATTCAGTGATATTCAGTGTCAAGTCAATAGAGTGACAGTATTTCCTGATTTAGCTGGGACAGTCCCAGATTTCAGAGGCTGGTACTGGCCAGCTGCTGAGAATTAAAATGGGGATCCCATAAATGCAGGGGCATGGTGCACAGTCTGGCAGGGGCTGCTGCCTGCCCAACATGCAACCCTGCCCCTGCCAACTTGTAAGAGTGTGAGGGAGAGGGGAGAAGGCAGTGTCCTGAATTTCCAAGATTTCTAAATGGTCATCCTAAATCTAAACCTACTTCAAGCCATCGGTCCATGTTCTGCTCTCACCAGCATGAGAGAAAACATGTTCTTTGTCTTTTTTATGGCATCCCCTCAGATATTTGAAGGCTGCTATCATGTCCCCTTTTAAGTGCCTTTTCCAGAACCTGAATATGCCTATTTCCATCAACCTCTCTTCATGTGCCTTGACTTCTAAATCCTTATTATTTTTGTCACCCACCTCTGAAACCTGGAGTCTTGTTTCTTAAATGTAACATAGGTCAAGAATGTGCTGTTGTAACCCCCTCCCTTCACATGGGATCCCATTGACTTGAGTGGGCTTACTTGAGTGCAATGCAGAATCCAGACCATAGTGAGGGCATGTTCATCATAGGCATGTACAGTGCTAGGTACTATTTTACCTAACCGTGTAGCTGCCATTTTTTGTCATCTTTACAGAGTTTGCGATCCTATTCTAGGTGTGTGCTCATAACTACTGAGCATGTGCAGCTGAGACTCTAGATAAACCTCCCAAGGATGGCCTAGAACTGTTCTTCAAAGACACCATTGTTCGTCACGGTAGATGCACAATGTTTTTAAAATGATATGTGCCACTTCCTTAAGCCAATGCTAACCTCTTGGTCAGAGATTTTATTATAAGCATACATTTTTGAATGAAGGCTGCCTTACCTCATGTCTTCTTGAATCTAGTCCTACCTTCCTAAGTAGCAATTTCTCCTGCCATCCTCATTGGCTCAGCCAATAGTTGCTAAATTTTCTATAAACAGACTATTGATAATACCTTTTTCACAGAGAATTTGTAAGGTTTACTTAGCATTTTTGAATCTCTAAATGGCAGCATATAATGAATAGGGGAATGCAAAATGGGCCCTATTTGATTCGGGTTCGGCCTGAACTGGGGACAGTGACTCAATTTGTTGATTTAGATCACTGTCCCCAATTCTATTCAGCCAAATGCAAATCTGAAGATTCGATGCTGATTCATCAATTCGGACATAGACACAGCTTTAAATGTTTTTTCTACATACCTCAAGGTACTAGCTCACTCCTCAGTGGACCGGAAGTGCTTCTGGTCCACTTCCGGGTCTGCTGCTGAGTGTGCTTCACCCCCCCGCCATGCTCCTGTGGGACACTCTTTGCACCCCAGAATCACAGCATTCGCAAGCCGCCTGTTACCTAGAGGTATGTAGAAAAATCATTTAAACCTGTGTCTATGTCCGAATCACTGAATCTTTCCGAATCTCTCCAAATCAATTTGGAAGGTTCCAATTTGATTTGGAGAGATTAAAGGGCCCTCTGATTCGATTCAGATTTGGAGATTCAGCCACCGAGTTGGGGGTTATATCTCCACTGAATCGAATCGGGGACCAAAACTTCACACAATCCTAATAATTAATTCTATGCTTTGCTCTGAACCATTAGGTACAACCAAAGCCCAGAGGTCTGCCCTGTGGATTTGACTGAAGGGTGGGCACCTTTGTTATGAATGGGATCAGAACTACAAGGAGACCTGTTTGACTGAGTTGAAGAACAAGGCATAGGGAAGGAAAAAGATTTTGAAGCGGGGTAGAAAGGAGACATGAGGATGGAAGAAGGAAAATTCATCAAATTTCTAATGCAAAGGTTTGCATCCATCTGTCTGTTGCATTACCAGGACAAGGATTTGGGGGATAAGAATGGGGTTCAGATTCCACTAGCTCTAAAATAGTTTAGTGCCTAGCTGAGTTTTTGCTGTGGTGTCCCAAGGACCTATTTTTAGCAGCCTTTCCCAAGATGCCAACTCATATTGCACTGAGCAGCTCAGCAAGTTTATGTACAAACCTTTCCCAGGGGTTTAGAAAGTTAAAATGTATATTAGTGCAGAAAACATTCCAAAGGATTATTTTCTTCTAAATTTATCAGCTCTTTTACATGATTTTTTTGGCTGTGCACGGTATATCAGGCTGCATCCTGAGTTTCTGTGAGATTTATAAGTCCAACACTTAGAACTGAGTTGGAGGAGCAATATTTCACTTAGACAGCAGAACATCTGCTTGCACTGAGGGGGTCTTCTTTTATTTGGTCTGATTCTAACTACTACAGCTAAACTAATGACATTATAATGGTGATTCATCATAATACTAAAACACACAGTAACTTCAGAATGTACTTTGGCATTTTTAGTCTTTGTCTTTTTGGCCTTTAGCCAGTGAAGATCCATTGGAACCTAAACTAGCAAAAATCAGCAAATCACTTTGCTAAGAAGGCTCATCGGGGAAAAATGAGAGACAGTTTCAGTTGGACGTACCTCTGTGGTCTTATCATCTCATTGTTTCTTGAGCTTTTATAAGTTGTTACAAGCCAATAAAGGTGCATGTTAATGTATATTCAGACCTTCAAACTAAAGAGGTATCTATTGGGGCATGAAGTGGTGGCTACAGCCACTATGTGCAAGCTGCTTCTTCCTGGGAGCCGGAGCAGATTGGAGCAGTGAGAGGGGTGTGCGTGTGGGAGGGGAGTGCATGGGGCTTGACGTGGGAGGAACCAGGGGAGTGGGGCACATGCCCCCCTTTGGCTCTCCCATGCTGTGCCCCTAGATAAACCACTGGGTTTGATTGCCTCATGACCCGACCCAGCTGGGGCCCCATTCACAGTGACTAGACCCCAGATGGGCTGGGTCATGGGGCAATCGGAGCCTGGCAGCCCCTCTGGGGTGGCATTGGGGAGCCAAGGTGGGGGGCCTGTGGCTTCTCGGTCTGTGCATGGGGCAAGAGCAGGCTGCAGCTGTGGACTGCATGCAGCCTCTGCTCTGTACCTGGCTGCCACTGCATTCACAGTGGTGCGGCACCACATGAGTCCCACCGCTGGCTGGGCTGGGCAGCAAGGCACATGGCACCGCACTGCATGGCTGTCAGTGCAGCAGCAGGGATGCACGGAGCAGAGGCTGAATGCAGCCTGCAGCTGCAGCCCACCCTTGCCCCATGCCCAGATGGGTTCCATGGGCTGCACCCCTGGATGAGCCATGGCGCTCTGATTTTCCCACAATCCAGCTCGGCCGGGGCCCCATTCACAGTGACTGGGGCTATGCCGGGTTGTGGGACAATCAGAGCTCAGCAGCTCCTCTAGGGGTGCAGCATGGGGGAGGAGGGGGAACAGGCCCAGACCCAAACTGGGGGTGGGGGGAGAATAGGCTCACACCCAAAGGGAGGGAGGGAATGGGCTCAGACCCAAATTGGCAGGAGGGAGGTGGGGGAATGGGCCTGGATCTGAACTGGAGAGTGGGGCAATGGGCCTGGACCCAAAGGCTGGGGGGAACCGGATGTGGGCCTGTGTCATTCTTGACAGGCAATTTGCTAGTGTATATTATGTTAACATGAATTTAAACTTGATGAACTCTATGCATACAAAGCTCCACTCCCACTCAAAACAAACACAAATAAACAGAAGCAAGAAAAACAAAACCAAACCCAGAAGCAGCAAAACCGTAGGAAATTGTGAATGGAAACCATCAGATTTTTTCCTTAACACATAGTTACTTTCATACATAGAAGTCAATAAATACATTCACATGCACTGAAAAACAATAATAAAACCAGAGCAACCATGATTCTGCCTATAGTGGTTATATGCTTATTCTTTATATGCTTATAAAAATACTGTATTTTTTCTCTCACACAGCATGCCCCCAAACATTAAATGACCCTTGTTTTTCAAAGGCAGAATGAGCAAAAGGATTTTTCCAGTTATTCAGAGGCTAAACTTTAGTTGACTCATCCTCTCTTTCCTACATAACTAAAGCTGAATTCCTAGGTGCAGAAGACTGGTCTCTATGGATGGATTATGATCTTGAAAAAGAGCTAAAGAGTCTGTGCTGAACAGCTGAAGAGTCTGAGAAAAAGAATGTAAAGAGGCTGTGAAGAGAGAGACCGGGAGCAGCTAGCAGACAGCAAAATTGCACCAGGAAAGGGTAGCTTGAGTAATGGAACATCAAGAACATTAAAGAGGAGAGACAACTGTTAATACCTGTAGAGTGAAGAGCAATGATCCATTAAGTCAAATGTATCCCTCAGCTGCCTGAACAGTAATACCAAACCGGCTGCATTGTAGAGCAGGAATCAACCCCAAGCAGAAAATCAGCTTCCCCACTTAATACACATGGCCCTGATATTTGTTTGGTGGGAAGGAGCATTCTATATGTGAGGAAAATATGGGATTCTGAGAAATATTAGGTCACAACAGACCAAGTCTTATTGACAGCGTACAAAATGTTTCAGCGGAAACTTCAGCAGGAGAAACTGCTGAAGTCCTTTAGAAGTGAGATCACTGGAAACGTGTACAAAAATATGCTGCACACTACAGATTTAAGGTCAAAATGTACACTTCTATATGCACACTGCCAACACTAATATCTGAACTCAACGATTCCTATAAATGTCTTCAAGGGTGGGTTGGTTAGAGTAAGTCAGCTGCTTGTTCTGTGTTGCTTAGAGCTGGCAGAAAAAGGTTTAATGGCATTTCAATAGTTGAACCCCTTTTAATTCCATGTAAATGTATTTCTTGCTGTAATACAGGGCTGTCTAACTTCTAAGTGGCTGGGGGCACACGTCGTGTGGGCCATAACAACAGGAGTTGCATAGTACACATGCTGCACCAGGGAACGATGCTGGCCCATAGGCTTCATGCATGTGGGGAACCCCCATGGCTGGGGCAGGGGCAGGAATCAGGAGCCAGGGGAGAGGAGGAGTGCTCAGAGACTTGAGGAGGAATGCTGTTGCAGCCAGTGATAGGGGAAGCAGCGGCCAGGCAAGAGCCAGGGTGCCTGAAGTTACCCCCATGGAGGCCACACATAGCCTTTGGGTTGCCTGCTGGACAGTTCTGCAGTAATAAGTATAAAAAAAAGTCACTTTAAAAATGGAATTCAACCACCTTATTTCATATTAGGTAGGCTTTGTGTTTTAAATGTGTTTTTTTTTTTAATTAATACTTGTATTTAAATGTATTGAGTGAAAAATAGAAGGGGTTTTTAAACTTTGAACATTAGCAGGGAAGGCTACTATGAAACCAGAAGTGCACTTGGATAGCCAATAGAATTGATTGAGAGAGCTGATTTTAAACAACACATATATACATTACCATTATGGTAATAAGAGATGTGTAGTGAAATCAATTACTTATGATTAGCCTTGATGTGAAACATACTCTATATTATCCTGCCATTCTAATAAGAGGGAGCCAGTGGGAAACCGCCCGCAGATGTATAATTCCAGTATTACACTAATGGGGTGAGTGTGTCTGAAAACAGCTGTGTAGAGTCTTGCTATTATGATTGGACCTATCCTTTCATGATCCAAAGGCCATGGCACCTCGTAGTCCATTCATTATGGCAGTATGGTAGCCAATGTGAAACCTGCATGTGAAGAATTTCTTCAGCATGTAAATTCAGTCTCCCCAAAACTGTTCTTGAGACACTACAGAGAGTGATGTGTGTGGAGCATTTGAGGTTTTGTCAATATTAATTTAGATGCAATGGAGAAACTCTATGAAATCAATGAAACATTTAAAAAATGACTCACTTTGAAATGCTTGCAGTAGTCAGCATAACTGCTTTACCATTTCAGAGAAAAAAGATGCATGTAGCTGAGCACAGAATTGAAGTGAATAGGAGGGCAAGCTCTTTTTACTCCTTTCCCAAAGCACCAAAAGAGGCCATGCATAAGAAATATCAACCTCAGATTTCAGGACACAATTCAGCTGCCTTTGGGTAGGAAGAAACCTCTCTCTTATTCCTGCTGATACGTTTTGGGTTTGCATGTTCCTCTGAATCATCTGGTACTAATTACTATTGAAAACAGTTGCAGAACGAATGGCCTGGTTCATTATGGCAGTTTTGATATCCTACATGCAGCAGTACGGCTGTACACATATTTTTGCTAGTAGCAAGTCAACTGAGGCATTTCTACGAGTAATTGTGACATTTAAGCTCACCATGCCATTCATATGGTAGCTAGCAAAGTGGAAGAATGTGTTAACTTTTGGGTACTTTCAGAGCTGTACCCAGAGTTTTTGCAGTGGTCTACCTGTGAACATCTGAACCCAGAGCTTTGCAAATCACTCAAGTTTCTGGACTTCAGCTGCTTTGCTCTTGACCTTTATAAGAAAGGCTAGAGAAGAGAGTCAGCCAAGAAAGCTGGCTGCCAAAGACCTCACAGTCTTCCTGGGATTTCACAATCCCTACTTAGTGTTAGAGTTCACCCCAGTGAAACCCAAGGAGGAAGAGAAAAAGGATGATCATTCTCTAACTAAAAAGCTGCCTTGTATTTATATTCTGGATCCAAGCAGAATTTGAATTTGATTCTTCTCTCACTTTAATCAATTCTGTGCCACTGTAAATTCTAGCAGTGGTGAAAGGTGAGCAAACATGCTGTTTGTGGGTTTTATTTATGCTGCTTTGGCACCTGGTGAGATGCATACGAATACTTGACAGTGCATTGCTGTGAAAGCTCAGACATTATGCTGTCCTGCTCTATTTAAAAATGATTTGGTTAGGGACTATTCAGAAAATCTGGACATATAGAAGTCCATACGGCCAGATGGGATGCACCTAAGGGTACTGAGGGAATTGACTGACGTGACTGCACAGACAGTGGCAATCATCTTTGAAAACTCCTGGCAATTGGGAGAGGTCCCAGATGATTGGAAAAGGGCAAATATAGTGCCCATATTTAAGAAAGAGAAAAAGGACAATCCAGGGAACTGCAGACCAGTCAACCTCACCTCAGTCGCTGGAGAAATCATGGAGCAGATCCTCAAGGACTCCATTTCTAAGTACTTGGAGAAGAAGTTGATTAGTAACAACCTGCATGGAATCACCAAGGCAAGTCATACCTGACCAACCTGATTGCCTTCTCTGATGAGATGACTGGCTCTGTGGACACAGGGAGGCCAGTGGATGTGGCGTACCTTGATTTTAGCAAGGCTTTGATAGTCTCCCACACCATTCTTGCAGGCAAGCTAAGGAAGTATGGGCTGGATGAATGGACTGTAAGGTGGATAGAAATTGGCTGGAGCATTGGGCTCAGAGAGTAGTAGTCAATGGCTCGATATCTAGTTGGCAGCTGGTATTAAGTGGAATGCCCTGGGGATCTGCCCTGGGGCTGGTTTTGTTCAATATCTTCATTAATTACCTGCAAGATGGAATGAAGTGCACCCTCAGCAAGTTTGCAGATGACACTGAGCTGGAGTTAGTGGTAGATACACTGGTGGGTAGGGCTAGGATTCAGTGGCATAGACAAATTGGAGGACTGGGCCAAAAGAAATTTCATGAGGTTCAACAAGGACAAGTGCAGAGTCCTACACATATGACAGAACAATCCCGTGCACAAGTAGAGGCTGGGGGTTGACTGGATGGATAGTAGGTCTGCTCAAATGGACCTGGGGGTTACTGTGCACAGTAAGTTGAATATGGGCCACCAGTGTGCCCCTGTTGTGAAGAAGGCTAATGGCGTACTGGGCTGCATTGGTAGAAGTGTTTCCAGAAGGTCAAGGAAAGTGATGCCTCCCCTGTATTCAGCACTGGTGAGGCCACGGCTGAAGTACTATGTTCAGTTTTGGAGCCCCCACTACAGACGGGATGTGAACAAATTGGAGAGAGTCCAAAGGAGGGCAATAAAAATGATGAGGAGCCTGGGGGACATGACTTATGAGGAGTAGCTGTGGGAATTGGGCTTATTTACTTTGAAGAAGAGAAGACTAATAAGGGATTTAGTAACAGTCTTCAACTACCTACAGAGGGGTTTGAAAGAGGATGGAGCTAGGCTGTTCTCACTGGTCTCAGGTTACAAGGGAAGTTTAGGTCAGATACTAGGAAGAATTTTCTCACTAGGAAGGTAGTAAAACACTGGAACAAGTTACCCAGAAAGGTGATGCAAGCTCCATCCTTGGAGGTTTTCAAGACCCAGCTAGACAAAGCTTTGGTTGGGATGTTTTAGTTGGTGGGGGCCCTGCTTTGAGAAGAGGGACTAGATGACCTCTTGAGGTCCCTTCCAGCCCTAATTTCCTGTGATTGTATGATTGTTTTCAGAGAGAGAGAAACACCTGAAGTGCATGGATATACATGTGCTCTTCCTGGGTTCTAAAATTGCTTATAGCTCCCAATGGGGGCCTTTGTGAAAGCAAATCCCAGAGAAATGATGGCCTCAGTTGTGTCTATGTTCCAATCTCTGTCCTTGTTTAATAAAACTAGTCCCTTAGCTCCAACATTCAACTGAATCCACACAGCAAAAGGAGAGAAAGGTAACATATTTACCTGGATTATGGTAGCGTAAAAACCACCCAATCACATACTGTAATAAATACTATGAACCAGACATGCTCTGTTGATACAGTGCTCTTTGTGCTGCTAGGTGGTGCCCAATGGCAGAGTTGGATCCAGCTAGCCACTGAGAATTCCCCCTGGCATAAGGGAGCTCTCAAGCAACGTAATTGTCTCTTGTGTCAATTCCCTCCCTGCACTTTGGCATACAGGGCACATAAGGGGTTTGAAGGGGTATGTCTAGGCTAGGGCAGGGTGATCTGGACTCTACCAATTGTCTACTGGTGTATAGGCTCCTAGGGACCATAACAGGTTGTTTTCTACTCTGAATTCTGCTAGGGTAGAGGCCCGGACAGCTTGAGTATCAGGTGGCTGTGACCGGTTCATTGACAGCACCCCTGCTTGCATTAACTGGTTCTTCGTGCAGGAGAGGATCAAGCCAGTATTTCTTAGCTTCCTTCTGGACATTTGCTCTAGTCTCCCAGGGCAAGTAGCCTGTTCATCTTGTCCTCTCAGTACCCTCTTTCTCTTACCTTTGCCTGTATTGCAGCATCCTCCTTTTAGGTACTCTGTCAGTCTAGATTGTAAACTCTTTTTTTATGTATTGATATTTATAGCAAATAACACTAACTGAAAGAGAGGCTTCATTCTCCCACCTCCCTCTGATTTGGGTCCTGGGAGCTGCTGGGCAGACTCCCCACCTGGGAAAACAAAGTCACAACTACAGGTTGTTTCCAGCAATACTAACTCAAAACCAGAACTGAGGATTTTAAATACCAGGCATTAGCCTCCACAGGCCTTTGCAGCTCTAGCAGCACTGGCTCCACCTTTCTTTTTATACCTCACTCCTTAAAATAGTCATGTGAATGGCAGGAATCCATAACCCCTTACAAGCCTCAAACCTGGAAAGCACATGAAGGCACGATGAATGTTAAGCCTATTCTTAAATAGATATGGAGATTTTTTTTCTGAATCTGGGCCTTAAGTGGGACCAGAGAGGGCTGAGCACTCTAGTAGGTTGGCCTAAAGTGTTTAAGTTGCTTTGGGGCCAAAACTATATTGATCTCTGCTTTTTCAGCAAGTAAACCTTTGCTGCCTAAGCTCAGTGCTGAAATATTAAGTCTTGCATAGCTGTATTAGCTCAGTTTACCTTTCTGTTCCAAAAGAGGTTTAGCACTAATTGAGCAGAATTCAAACCAGCCTTCTCTCTCGGTGATGTGGTACATTACTGGTAATTGACCCGCTTTCCTGGCAGCGAGGGTAGATATTCCAGCCAGCATACACTGTATGACTGTATCCTATAATTACTGAGATTTAAGCCCTTGAAGGAAAAATTTAGGAGTTCTTTCCCTGCTGAATTGAAAACATAAAAAATCCCTGTTTCTAGCTAATCTTTTAAACATCTACAGAGAGTTGGGAATGTTTGCTATCACCTAAGCATTTGCTAAGCTGGATGCACAGTTTTCTGGAGTGGAAACTCCTGAATGGAGGCTATAAATGGGCTATTTTTTAATATATAGTTCTCACAGGTGTTATCTGGCTTTTAAAATACACCATTTGCCAGATACACTTAATATTTATTCAGCCTTATAACCCAGGAGCCATTGTTTTGTGTCAACTAGAAACGGTGTTTTCAACACAACCTTGGACAGTAGGAAGGGAAGGCTAAGGCACGGGGGAGGAATTGATTTTTATAGTCTATTCTTTATCTTGTGCTGGGTCTTCCTACACATTAGGAACTGCATTTTCTACTTCATCTTATCTATGAATCTTTATAGAAGAATATCAAAAAGCTCCCAAAATTTCACTCTCCTTTGCCGAATCCTCCCCAGAGCATGACTGTCGCTTGTCTCCAACAGAAGCCCCTTCTCCATCCTCCTAGCTCAGAGGTAAGTGTCAGTATAGCATCTGCCATCAAGTCATAAGGGAGAAGGGGAAATTGAGAGAATGGGAAACATAACTTACTATTTGAAGTAACCTCACTGGGATACTTTTTCTTTCAGGAGATAGGCAAAATGAAAACCTGATATATAGTAATACCTTTCCATCTTAAAATCCACTGTGTACCTCTCTTGTCTCTGTATCTAGAAATAAATTATCAAGTGCTTCAGAAATGTGCTCTTTAACTTGGTCACCAAATGTGCTTGGCAGCTCAAATATGCATTTTCAGACAGTCTTGCCTTTCTGAATCTCTTCTCCCGACCTCCTGAGTGTGAAGCATTGATTTTACATTTAGACCATGTGATGTGTCATGGTTGGGGTGTCTAAGGTATTACAGAAGGAGATTACAAAAGGTTTTCAGAATAATATAACATTATCCTACCTATGCATTGCCCTACGGCAACGCAGCAATGGGAGATGGCAACGTAGCAATCACGTGGGTCTGCATGCGATTGCCGGCTATGTCACCGTAGTGGCACGCTTCTGCTACAGTGACACAGCAGTGAGATCTAACCATGAACTGCACGCACAGCGCAGTAACCACCTATGCTGCACCATGCTTTAGGCCTTCAAAAAGGAAGTCCTAAAGCATGGTGCCATAGCAGCATCGCCATAGGACAACATGTAATTGTGCCCATTGTGCTTGAGAGCTTTTATGGGAACCTTAGTATAACTCTGAGCAAGAGTGTTTTAAATGCACTGTCCTCCAAAATTGGCTGTGTGCAAATATGAGTTCTGGGTCCTAAAACTGTACTTAATTTAATAGTAACTGGTAAATGCATGACCCAGAAGCTTTGTGGGTCAGAAACCTTCAAGTCTCATGTTGGATCATTGGCCTTGGGTGTCATTGCAAAAATCAGCCTTCTTTGTGCCATTGATTCATTATAGCCAGTGACTGATTGATTATTTCTAATGTCATATCATAGTGACCCCACTTACAAGTTACCTGAGCTGTTGACCTGACCCTGAATAGTCTATAAAAACATAACAGATGAGACAAGCCCCGTTAATGACTGGTTAATTATACCCCCTACTCCTCCCCAATATAACTTATGTACACACTTCCACTGAAGTTTACCTATACAGAAAGGCTGAAAAACATATATTACTTTAATAATAGAGTAGATGGAATAAAGAAAAGACTGATATATTAAACTGAACTGATCCTACAATTGATTTTAATGCAACAGCTAATTAACAGCTGTAACATTATCAGAAAATTCTTTTCATACCAAAAAATTAAATGCTGTAAACTGGGAGAGGGTGTTGTGGATTTTTACATAATTTCAAAAATTTTGAATCCTTGTTTTTTAAAAAAAATGCAAAACCCAACTCAGCTTAACTTTAGAATAATGCTTGATGCCTCCAGAAGTTATTTTTTTCTGTTTTGCTGATCCTTAATTGAATTTGGAAGGTTGTTTCTGTATTTTGCCACCCTCTATATACCAGAGTTACCCAAATTATTTTACAATACTCATGCTTGGCTCTGTATTGCTGAACTGTTTCTGAGGTGACTTAATATGGTTTGAAAACTTGGCTCACTCTGTCCTAAACCCCCTTGGTCCCATCAATAGCCACTAGCACTTTTAGTGGTCTTGTGCTCCCCCCAAGGTCCTGTTCCATTTAGCTGCACTATGGATGCACACCTTCAATGCTTTGTGTGTTACTGAAATTCATGAAAAGGGCACAATTTGCTAATACATTTGAAATAGGTAATTCTGAGCCCAAAGAGACACTGAAATGAAAATGCTGCAAGTTTCTCTAGAACATGAAAGGATAAACGAACTAATGTACAGTAATGAATGCAAAGAACAGTAGTGTGTATGTCATCGCTCTGTTCATAGCTATAATATTCCCCCCCCAAATTTCCAGTTGGTTAGCAGATAGTTTCACAGTACAGCTGTTTGTAGAGTTCCAGTCTAAACATATATTGCCTGTGGTTTCAGCAGTTTACAGTTTCTGACTGTATCTGATTGGATTTGGAAGACCAGATTGGTGATTGTAGGTTTCTCAGCATCTTGGATTCTAGTGGGGTAGCCATGAGATCAACTTAGCTTCAGACAAGCCATGACTTACACCCATTCTTCTCAGCACTTTGGAAGGAAGGTGTAACAGTAATTGCTGCTGCTGCTGCTGTTAATTATTTGCGTTTCTCTTCTAGACAAATTGTTCTTTAATCTAGATCCTATTTAAATTCATTAGGGAACATTGGACCAAGTTTGATCCCTAAGTACTCAGTGGAAACCAACAGACACATTGTCAGTAGAGTTGCCATCCATATGTATTTATTTACAAACTATAATACAACACACTAAACAAATAAAACAACTCGGCAGTTCAGCCAAATCAAATAATTGATCAACAACATAAATATAAGGGAAAATAACCTACCCTGCATGCACACTTTTCCAAGTCCCTCAGCCCAATCCCAGCTCCCCACAGGCCACGAAGAAAGGATACACCTTCCAACTTGACCTGAGGCTGACTAACTTGAGCTTTTCTGGATATAGGATGGAAGCAAGTACCAGAAGTTAAAGGTCTTAACTTGCAATGCCCAGCCAAAGGAGGTAGCTCACTCTTTTCCTTTATACCAGGAGGAGCTCACATCAGTCCCGTCCCCCACCTCCCCCTGTAACTGCAGATATGGCAGTATGTTGTCTCTGCTGATGGAGAAAGTAGATGATTGTTTGTTGAGGTCTTACCATTAGGTGATCACATTTGTTCAATTTAATCTTGTCTCTGGGGCATAAATAAATACACTGGTATACACAAACAGAAAATGTTGCCCTCATATTTTACTGAAACTGTCCAATAAATGTCTGGCTATTGGAAACAAATAGCATAGAGACTTACATATAAATGAATTAGAAACCATAGAAATACTAATGGTACTGGAAGCTGGCCACTTTGCTTCTGTGTAAAGGTGCTGGGTTGATGGTTTCACCTCAAGCCTATTAAAAGGGTAAACTCAGTTGTAAATTCAACCTGTATTGTTCGTACTGAATATAGTATTCAGTATCATACAATCCCCCTGTGTGCCCCTCTAAGTTTAAACAGCACGTACAGCACTGCAGAATTCATTTTGATTTTGCTCGCTCGACCACGTCAGCCTTGCAGCATTGAGTTCCTTCCAGCAGGCAAGGGCGTTCTGGATCAGGCAACTCTGCCTGGACTACTTGTTGTTGCTGGTTGTTGGCCAGGTGGTAAGGTCTACCAGGTAAAACCAAAGTGAAACATTGTGGACCCTTATTCTGTTCTCATTTGCACTGATATACACTGTGAGCAAATGGATTGAGACTGGTGTCAGGTCAAGCCCTTTGTTTCTTTCTAATTCCACTAGTTTCTGAGGGAGGAAAATTTTTGCTGTTGTTTCCCCTGTGCATTGAGAATTTCATAGGAGGATTTTTATTGTTAGTTATTTTTTCTTTCTTTTTATTGCTTATTGATGCTGAGGCCTTTGTGCTTTAATGCTTTATAATAATTACGGTTGATTTGTATGGGTTATTTGTAGTCTGTTCTGTCCGATGGATTCAGGGAATGGTTTGGCTATACAGAATATGTTGCAGTTTTGGAAAGAGTTATCCTTCTGCTGTTCTGAGGACTCCTAAATTCATAATAACAGCATCCCCTGCCTTGTGTCTAGTCCCTGGCATCCAAATCAGGATTTCTGAACATGTATTTGTTTATGGTGAAGTGAATTTAAGCAGGAGACACACTGAAGACAAGTAGTGACTTCAATGTCATAAATAATGATTTGAAAACTATGGACAGTATCAGCAATAGGGAAACTGGCTGTGCAAGCAATGTTATATTTTTTAATAATGCCTAGTTCTTTAACATGCTTTATCTTAAAGGATGCCAGCATGCTATCTATCTATCTATCTATCTATCTATCTATCTATCTATCTATCTATCTTTAGTACAGGTCTTTAAGGATTTTCTCTGCTCAATTTTACTTCAACAAGTTTAAGTTAGGTCAGATTGTAAATTTAACTATTGAGTTTCAGTTGTTAGTATTCTGTAGATTTCTTCAAGTCCTGCTAGAAAAATGCCTCCCTATTCTGAATATTTCTATTACCCATGAATTCCCAGGGAACAGAATAATCCAATTTATTATGGCAAAATAAATATTGCAAGGGAGAAAAACCCTTGTGCTTGTTGTGCACTGCCCTGTTCTGTAATAATTTATGGAAAAATCTATTTGCTGACCTGATGATTGAGATTTTTACCATATGAATATGTTGGTTTGGTTTATAGGAGGGGTAATAAGGAAAACAAGCAGGAAGGAAAGAAGACTGGTCTAACACCAGTAAATATTTAAGCATAGGTAAGGGTTAATGCCCAAAATAACAGCTTTGAAGATACTGTTTACTGGGTTTACCTAATTTACAGAACTGCTCTTGGCAAGCAAGAACAAGACCCAGAACCAGACCAATGGATGTATAAAGACTTTCCCTCCAAAAGGGGGAAGCTATTTATGTAACTGTTCAAGGCAATCAGACTGACACAGGCATTTACTAGTGTATCTGAAGAATGCAGTATGCTCTGGGCTCCATCAGTATGCTCTGGGCTCTGGGTAAGATAGATGAGAGTATAGCCTGCTGTTTTTTAACTACTTTGTACTTAATATTTTTATGGTTAAAAAAATGTCTTGGGTTTAAAAAGGCTGCCTGATCATTATATGTATTACTGATTGCAGATTCCAGAAAGGGAGAGCAGCGGGTTTCAAATTCAGCTGGGCTGGCAGGGTGAACTTGGTTGATATTTGGAACCCAGCCTAGGAGAGGGCGAATGTTATGACCCTACTCCTAGGATAGGAAAAGGCAGAGGGTCTGACACTTGACAGGGGATGCACTCAGAAAGAAAAACCAGAGAGGAGACAAAAGTGTAGCTAGTCTATAACACCTGACAGCTGGGAAAATGCCAATGAGGCAGCAAGATTATCAGTTTGGATATTTTACTCAGCATTGGTTCTTTTGATAAAATGCAGTAACCTCTGGAAGGTAATATTTCTCACCATAGCATAACACCTGTATTCACTTTAGTTACTCTGGTACAAAAGACACTTGCTTTCATTTCTGCTCTGAACATTTTGTCTGATAAAGACCAATTCAGAAGAAAAATCATTTAAATTATTTTTGAGACAAAGTTTCAGCGTTAACATTGAGCAGATGCTATGTCTAAAATTAGCATAATGACTCCTCCTGCCTGTTACTAACCAGGACGTGTGTCTTCTAATGTAAGCATTGGAATAGTAATACTTTGCAGTGACATTTTTAATTGGAAATTCTGAGTACTTCAAAGTATTTATGATTAGATCACCCCTGGTATACAGGTGAAATCATTATTCCCATTCCAGAGATGAACAAACTGAGACCGAGCAAGGTCATGGTTTGCCTAAATAGCAATTCTGTATTAGAACTGAGAATAAAATCTAAAGTAAAATTTTAAAAGGTATCTTAGGCATCAAACACCAGTTTTCAAAAGGAACTGAAAATGAAACTTCTTCAGCAAGATGTTTAAAGATGTTTAGACATTTAGAGATGGAGATATTTTCAAAAGGATCTGGGTGCTCTAGATGAGTTTATTGAGTGGGATTTGAGTGGTTTGGTACTTCTGAAAATCTCACCAGCCACCTATCTTTAAGTTTAGGTGCCAAAGTATCTTTAAAAATCCAGTCTCTATTAGCCACTTAGGTGGGTTTTAAAATGTTCACCTCTGATTCTGATTCCTACCAGTCTCCCAAACAGCCTCGAACTAGGAATATAGGATTGAAGCCCTGAGTTTTAGTCTTCTCTTCCAGCTTGGAAACATGGTTGCGATAGCTTGATCTTGCATGATCCCTTCTGAAGACCAAAAGACATCCTTACAATCGAAGCCTCCATAAATCTCTCAGAGATTGCTAAATTGTCTTAAGCAAAAGCATAACTAGTAATCTTTGCAGCCTGAGCAACCTGGCAAGCATGCTCGCACCTCTCCCCCTCTCCCAGTGGACACTTCTGTTTTTTCCAGTGTTGTGTCCTCTTTCTCTCCCACTCTGCAGGACCATAGTGCTTCCTGCTCTCTGCTGAGGGCTACTCTCTCACTCTCTCTGCATGGAATATGCAGGCTAAGAGACAATTTACAGAGCCAAGTTCAGTAGCGGGGCTAAGTGAGTGACAGAGTCCCAAGAGAGAAGGAGGAAAAAAACAATGATATTTTAAAGTGGGAAAAAAACAGTAACACAAGGCTGCAGGGCAAGGAGTATGGATGGAGCAACAGAGAGAGGGGAACATTGTTAGGAGGTATTAAGGCCATGTCCACATGACACTCAGCATGTGTTAAATGTACTTAAAATGCAAGTGTCTGTGCATTCAAGCAGGATAACATGTGCTAAGTGCACTTGTATCGCATCATAGCAAAGTTACACCTTTTCCAGTGAGGAGTGTCTCCAAATTATGTTAAGTAACACGTGTTGAGCTAACATCAGACTGTTCCACAAAGACACTACAATCAGTTGTGGTCCTGGGGCTGAGACCCATAATCCACAGATTGTGAATCCCAGCCCCAGGCTGAAAGAGGATTTTTCAGTTGACTCCAGTGTGGTCCCAAGGCAGCCACTGAAAATGAGCTGAGTGTTGGTCCAAGCCCTGGACCAAGTCTCTAAGTGGCTGTGATGCAGGGCACTGGCAGGATTCAGTAACTGAAACAAAACATTCACAGCTTGCACCACGTGTAAGCTGCACATATTATGAGATTGTAGTAAGCATCACCAGGCTACTACTCAGAGCAGATTCAAACTTTAACATGTTCTAACTTGAATATGTACTAAGTGCCTCATGCAACACAGCCCAGAGAGTTCCCACCGGGTTTGGGAAGTGGAGCAGGCCAGGAGAGGGGACCTTGAGGGCATCCCCCTCTAAGTCAATGCCAGGGCTCATGCCCTGCCCGCCCATCCCTAGCTGTGCTACTAGTATTAGACCTGTTTCGCCTACGGGAAACCATGACACATAAAGAAATTAAGATACTTTGTTCAAAGGTGCACGGTGGATTAGTGGAAGAGCTAAAAAGAAAAGCCAGGAGGTCCCAAGCCTTACTGAAGGCATTATCGTTTGGAAATTTCTTTTCCTGTTCCAAATATCAGGGCATTCCAGTGGCAACTGCAGCAGTTGCTCATATGGAAAAGTAACATTAATAATGTACTGATGTATGTTTAACTTCTGTTAAAGTAATTTAGCAGTTCGAAACTGCTTTTCCTACTTAGAAGCATGTGACCAATCAGAACTGCGCAAGGCACCAGAATGTGCTTCTGTAGACAACAATTTTGGAAATTGGCCTGCAATCATACTGCACTAGATCATAGATCTAGGAAAAATTTGCAGAGGCTCAAAATGGAAGAGGTAAAATGCAACTTGACACATGGTAAAGAGCTTTAAAAAGGTCTGCAAGCCAATGTGTCTTTTTTTTGTGGGGGTTTCCATGGAGACCCCAGGAGTGGTGGGGTCATGATAGCGTGGGGCCAGGGTTTCTATGGAGACTGGCCCCAGCAGCACTGGCAGGGAGCGTGAGTGGGCAGGGAGCTGCTCTGGGACCGGGGCCGGGATCTTGCAGCGGAGCAGTGGCAGCGTGGTCTGGAGCTGGGGCAGAGCTGCAATCCACTGCCTCCATGCCCTGCCACAATCTGCTGCCCGCGTGCCCTGCCCTGGACCACCGCAAGATCCCGACGCCAGAACAGCTCCCCGCCCAGCCATGCACCCCTCCAGCACTGCTGGGGCTGGTCTCCATGGAAACCCTGGCCCCGTACTGTGATGGCCCCATTGCTCCTGGGTTCTCCATGGAAACTGGCTGCAGTGACATGGGCAGGGGCTGCTGGGAATGGAGTTTGCTGCAGGCCCGATCTGGCTCGCGGGCCAGACTTTGCCCACCCCTATGCTAAGGGCATGTGGAGATATCTCCGGGACAGGTTGCTTAACTGGTCAACTGGTTATAAAGTTTAAAGGGAAAAAAAATATCAATCAAACATGAAATAAATGTGATTATTTTAACTGTAATAGTTAACTGTGGCTGATTTTCTTCTTAGAGGACGAGGAGAGGTGCCAGTGTTTTAATGGAGCTCCCACAACACTGTTCACCTTTAACCTGAATTAAACTCAATGTGTCCTTTATGTTGCAGACAGGAGAGGAGAGTCATTGGGAAATCTTTCCATTTATTTTTCCATTTTAAACAAAAATATTTTCTCCCTGCCAAGGAAGAGGCAAAGCCATGGCCACTGGGCAAACACATTTGTATTAATTGCAGTTCAGTGGGGATATTTTTACCATTGAACTGAAAAATATACTGAATTATATGGATGGTATAGCACAAAGATCCATTTAGACAACTTGGAAAGGGAGACTCATATTTGCTAGAGACAATCTATAGTATCTTCCCCTGGAGAACGTTTTGAAAGGAGCTGATGCCTTGTGCAGAGTGGTGCATTCTAGGGACAACAGTTAGCTTTCTGCTCCCATTTTTATGCATTGTTGGGTTAAGCCCTCTCAGGTTGGGATGATATATCATAGGAGAGGTGATGATTCCCATCAGAAGCAAAGAGATTACTCCTACTAGGACGTGGGATTTTAACAAATGGTTCCCAACAGCCCACTTTCAGCATATTCCTCTGCGCAAGAAAGGAAAATAGAATCTTATCTCCTCTAAAGAGATATTTTTGGGTTGTCTGTCTACCTACTGTATTTATTAAAATATAAAATGACCCCCCAGATACTTAGATTCTATGTATGAACATTCATATAATTCTTAGAATTTTCTGGGCATACAATCTCAGTTATTGGAGGTTTACTTTGATTTTGTCCCCCTCCTACTGCTGCAGCATGGAAAATAAAACTGGCAGGGGGTCAGGTAGTCCTGTTGCCCTCTGCTCCCCCACCCAGATTCTCCCCCCTGAAGCCCTTTATCACTCTCCTTACTGTCAGACCCTGATTTCCTTAAGCACATGGAAATGAGGGGAAACTTTGAAAACATTTACCTTGAAATAAACTTACCCGTAGCAATTTACTTTACAGGTACCCATAGATTTAGTGAATCTAGAACTGATGCACCTTGCCTGCGTGTGCTCCACAAAGCACCCCCACAAAGAGGCTATGTGCTAACTAGCCCTTCAGTCATGATGGCAACCAGTTCTTCTCATCATGAGTCCTAGGATCCTACAAAAATTTTTATGCAGATGAGGTGCAGGGCAGCCTGGTCCAGGACCACCTCATTGGAGGGCAGGGGCACGCGAGTGGTATGTGATAGGCTGAGAGAGAGGGCATTCTGTGTGAACTGTGTGGGCTTCATTTGGTGATGTTTGCCCCATTTGGCACTGTTTCCTTAAGCACCCAGGGGGTAACTGGTCTTCTGCCACGGTTTGGTACCCACCAAGGTGTTGGGGTTTAAGCCCACTTTATTGAAATGGGTGGCTCCTCTCTAGCTTGCTCCTGCGAGAGCAAGCAAAACTTGGGGGTATCCTAACTCCAAGTCTCCGGGCTTGGGCCTGCACATAGGATGCCCGCCAAAAGACATTGGAGACAGCTGAAACCCCTGATGAGGGTAGAGGATGTTTGCCAGTTGTAGGGCCATGTATGTTCTGAACTGACTCATAGCTTTGGACTTGATTTGGCTTGGACCACAAAAAAAATGCTTTAAAAATAATTCCCATCAGCTTTGAAAGCCTGATCTGTGCCTTACAGGCAGAGACAGAGATCAACAAAGCATTGTGGTATAAGGAATGGAAGAGGGAGACCTGAAGCTCAAAACTGACAGTGGTGGCAAGCAAGCACAAGGTGAAAAAAGAGTTGAAGAGTGGAAATGAAGATCTGGAGACGGCTGGAGAGTAGAGGAAGGTGGAGAAGAAAAGAAGAAAGAAGGTAACAATGGGAGCAATGGCAGAGGCAGCAATGATGAGAGTGACAACACAAGAAGGAAGGCAGGAGCAGAGGAGAGCAGGAGGCAAAGCAGGAGAAGGTACATGTGTGAGAAGCAGAGGATGGCAGGAGCATGACAGCAGGACTGGCACAACAGGAAAACACAGAAGAAACACTAAAAGAAGCTAGAGAGGGGCAGAGCGGTGGATAAAGGCAATGTTAACTGGCAATGGGAGGGAGACGGGATCAACAAGGAATAGATATGATTTCCTGAAAAACGATACTGTTTGAGGTTTGGAGATGCAGGAGGAACAACCGACCAGCCTGATATCTTTCTTCAACTGAAAGACTTGGGAATTGACTTACTGCAATGAAGAAGGGTCTGAGAACTTTTTGGAAGAAATATGGAGAGAAATGTGGGAGGGAGGAGTTAAGAGGGATAAAGTTCACAGCAGGGCAAAAGTCGAAAGAGAGAGTGGCTATAATTTGAATCTACATGGATTTACTAGAGGGAGAAGACATAGAAAGGTGGATGGAAAAGTATGTCCAAATGGTCATGTCAGTAGAGAAAGTAAGGGACAAATATTGTATCTGGAAGGTGTCTTGGAGGGCACAATCAGACTAGTGGAGTCAGGATGAGGTACTGCACATCCTGCCATTGATCCAGATCAGGGCACACTGGGGTTTGATAATGTACCATGGGCAACCAAAATAGTGCAGCAAATGTGGAAGGAGGGGAACCTGTCCACACACTGTCCCCTCCCAGCGTGCTACAGATGTGAAGGAGTGGGGCATAGAGCAGCAGAGTGCCAGGAGTCCCTAAAATGCACTACTTTAAGGGGGAGAGACACTTTATTGTAGGTGCCCCAAAGCCCTTGCAAGTATAGTCAGGCACCCTGAGGAATGGCACAACTGGGAGGAGGAGAGCAGGGGAGAGGGAGGGGTTGGACACTGAGGTAGAACTGGTAGAAGAAACCCTGCAGGTGGGTAAAAAAGAGAAGGTGGGGGCAAATTTTCTGTGATTGAGGCAGTGCAAGAGGAGATAGAAGATGACATGGGATGGAAGGTGGGAATAACAAACAGCTCAGACATGGAGGCGAGGGTGGGGAAGACAGAAGACAGCCCACAGACAAGAGAAATGGAGATGGAGCAAGAGAAAGAACCAGAGAGACAGGCCAAGGAAAGAAAGAAAACTCAGGGGTTGAAGACCAGGAATAAGAAACCTGATAATGAGGGAGGTGAGTCAGAAGAAGAGCCAGAGAGTAGTTTCCTGCTGCTACGGTCTCTGGGCTTCAGCCTTGAGTGGAGAGCAGAGGGTGGGCAGTGGCAGGGATGCGGGAGTATGGAAACCGTCCTAAATGCAAGAGCAATCCAGCAGCTTGCACAGGTCAGGAGTGCGAGTGAGGGAGGGGGAGGAATTGACCATCCTGAGCAATAGCACAGGTGAGCCTTAGAGGGACAGGCACACACATTTTAAAACAAGAATAGATAGCATTGGCAATAGTTTTGCTTAACGTCAGGAGTATCTCAGCAAGGGAAAGATGGGAACAGATTGAACCAGTGTTGAACTAAGTAAGGTTCCTATCCAATAAGACTATGGTATACCAGGGAAAGGGGATTATAAACACTTTGAGAAAAGGTGGAGATGGGATCATCTTGGTGGCTAGGGACAAATGAGAACAAAGCAGCGGGAGTAGCAAAATTATTCAAGGACTCAGAGCTGAGAGCAAAGCAGGTAGAAGTCACCAGTGGCATATTGCAATGAATGATACTATTAGTCAGGGGCACAGAATTAGAAATGTTCAGTGTACATGCACCACCAGAGAGGGAGGGAAGGAATGCACTGTTTAGAAACCTAGCCATTTACGTGGTCAGAGGGATACTGTATAATAGCAGGGGTTTTCAATTGTATAATCGAAGTGGGTGACAGAACAGGGAAAGGAGGAAATGGAGCTTTAAACAGCTCATCTAGACTGTTAACAAATATTATAAAAGAAGAGTCACTAGGGTGTGTGGGCAGAGGAGAAAGTTTTCACTAGAACAGACACCACAGGAAAGAAACAATCAAGAACTGACTTTGTGTTTGTATAAAAAAGAATAGGGATAAGGAAGAAAGAGACCATACATGTGGCTTTTCGTCATCACCAGATGCTGAAGGTGGAAATGAGTCTTAGTAGGAGCCCCATGAGAGGCAAGGGACTGTGGAAGTTACATGTGTGGCTGTTACAAGATGAAGAGAAATGGGGATGGTGGTGAAGAGATGGTGATGGGATGACAGTGAAGAAGAGGACGGGAAAATTCTTCAGGAAGCAAGGCCAAAAACTGAGAGGAAAAGAATGAAAGAGCCGAGAGACCTGCAAAGAAAGATGCAGGGACTGCTAAAGGAAGCCACAGAAGGAAGACAAGCATGAGAAGAGCTAGAAGAAACAAGTCAAGAGTTAGAAATGTTTAAAAGAAAGATGGAGAGAAAATATTTTTTAGCACAAGCACTGTGGGTGGGAGAAAATGAAGAGTGGTTGCGGTGCTTTTTGACCAGAGTGAAGGCGGCAAAAGGAGAGATTAAAGCAGTGCAGAAGAAGGCGGTGCTTTAGTAGAAAAGCAGGAAGAAGTGTTGCAAGCAATGAGAAGGTTTTATGAAGAACTATACCAGAAAAAGTAAACAGGCACCAAGAAGATGAAGGATTTCATGGAAGAAACTGAAGAGAAAGTACAGGAGAAGGAAGCAAAGTAGATGAAAGAAAAGGTAAGCTTAAAGGGGAAGCTGGGGAAACACTTAAACACTTTTAAAAGAGGGAAATCACCAGAAGCTGACAAAGTACCCATGGCATTTTAATAGAAGTTTTGGACATGGATAGGTAGGGTTATAGTGGAAGTGTTCAAGGAATTTGTGGAACCAGGATAAGGAGGGAAAGATTTTACAAAAAGCATTGTGATCCTACTTTTCAAAAAAGGAGAGAAGGAACTCTTGAGCAATTGGAGACTAATTGCACTCCTTAATATGGACTGTATGTTAATGGCCAAGATGCTGGCTTTGAGGATAAGGAAAAATCTCCAGAAGATGATACATGAAGACCAAGTAAGTGCAGTACCAGGTAGAAGGATCTCCAAATCCATCGAAGATGCACTGTCCCACATCCAAGAGAGAACCATAGAAAATGAGGGTTGAAAGGGACCTCAGGAGGTCCCCGTGTCCAAACCCATGCTCAAAGCAGGACCGTTCCCAACTATATCATCCCAGCCAAATGGAAAACAAACACAGTTATAGCAAACCTAGATTTAGAAAAAGCATATGACAAAGTGGATCACAATTATATATTTGAGGTGTTAGGAAAAATGGGGTTCCCAAAGAAATATGTATGTTGGATAAGTTTATTGTATAGTGAAGCAGAGAGTCAAGACCACATTAATGGGCACCTAAGCGGGACCTTTAACATCCATACAGGAGTGCCCCCGTTGCCACGACTGTTATGCCGTTAGGAGAAACAATAAGAAAAGACAAGGTCATAAGCAGAATAGAGATGCAAGAGGGGGAGAGGTAAAACGAATGTAAATGTATGATATAAATGTAGTAGTTAGAGACTTTTGGGTGCTAAAGCATACATCAGAGTATGGAGAAGCAACAGGGGCTAAAACAAATAGATCAAAAGTCACCATAACGGGAGTGTTGAACTGGAGGGACTTGGAGAAATTAACCCTTCAAATGAGAGAGAGACAAATTAAAGTACTAGGGATGCCTATGCATGTGAAGGGAAAGGTAATACAGCATGAGAAAAGGTGACGGCAAGTATACAGCAAGTAGTTTGGTTATGGTCTGAAAAACACTGTCTTTTACTGGAAAAGTGGTGGCACCTAAGGCTGTGCTACTGTCAATTATTCAATATACAGGAAAAGTATTCCTACCGATGTGGCAGCAGATAGCAAAAGTACAGGGGGAAATATGTGTGTTCATCTGGAATGCCAAAAGAGAAAGGTTGGCTACATCTGAACTGTACAAA
Source organism: Caiman crocodilus (assembly GCA_030014935.1). Classification (NCBI taxonomy): domain Eukaryota; kingdom Metazoa; phylum Chordata; order Crocodylia; family Alligatoridae; genus Caiman; species Caiman crocodilus. The sequence continues at coordinate 5,305,512 of JAGPOW010000145.1, forward strand.
GCAAGAGAGATTGTGGGGATGGGGACTGCCAGACTTGGGACTGTTTGTCTATGTGAAATATGTGAGCACAGTATGCAAGGCTGTAACAGATGAAGAAGGAAAAGCAGCGCTTATCACCTGATTTTGTGCAGCTGCAATTTTGAGGAAACGAGGAGTATATCAGACCCCTCTGAAAAGTCCATGGGCATGGCAACTGCTGATTCATTATGTCAGGATTGAAGGTTTCATGCAGAGTTATAAAACAAGGAAGGTAGGGCTGGGCATCCTGAAGCTTCATAAGAAATTTGTGAAAGTGGTAAGGGAGACAGACAGGATAGAGCTGATGAGAAACGTCATAGAAGGATAAGTGAAGTTTGGGAGTGTACATATGCAAAGTGAGTGTGGGAAAGGTTCTGCTCCTTTCTGAATGTCACCAAAATGAACCTGTTGCAGCTAGTGCAGGAGGTGGTACTATATGCAGTCATACCAAAGGGACCAGAGGAAACATTATTAAGAACTTTATTAGCATGTTTTAAAACTAGTTTATAGAAAGTAAGAAACCTCTGGGTTTTGAAGGAGTCTGATTTCATTGAAAGAGAGTGCCTAAAGATGGGGCTGCATGAACTGAAATACTACATTTACTCGGACAAGGAGATCAGAGAGTAAGAGGCGGAGAAGAAGTGGAGGAAAAAGGAATGGATACGCTTGTTTTACTGAACCAACAGAGAGGACTGATGGGAAGGATGGAGAGTTTCAGGTGGTTACTGGGGTAATAGTTTTTCATAGGTTTCTGTATTAAAAAAAGAGTTCTGCAAAAGTGTTTTTTGTAGGAAGTTGGGCTGCGTTGTTTAAGGGCTTAATATATGTAGTTGTGTGTTTTTGATATGTTGTATTTTGTATGAAGTGTTGATAAAACAAGGAGGCTCAATATGTGAAGATTTGTAAGTGTAGGGTGAAAAGTGTGCTTTTAATAACATTTTGTAAATTAAAAAGGTTCCCATCAATATTACCCAATATGGGCCATGAGTTTTCTGGTCATGTTTAGTGCTGGCTGCATTCAGTCAGGTTCATAGGTAGTTTCCATTATTGAGCACGTACTGCCTTTGGCATCAATTTAATGATAGACAATATCTTTAATGAGGTTTCCTTGTATGCAAATCTAAGATGAGGGCCTTTTTTCCCCTATGTTGATTGACGGGAAGAAAGCCTTGTCTTATATTGAGTAAATATGGTATCTTATTTAATTAAATTATTTCTACTAGCTGCATTACCATGAAACCTGGGACATTTACAAAGTGACAGGATACAACTGAGTTTTCATGTGCTGCCTAGGGCTCCACAGTATATGGTGTTGACCATTATATCTGCTTTTGTCATGTTCCCTCATAATTTTATATATACTCTTGTGAGCTGCATCACATTTATTCTGTGCATATCTAAATACTAATGTGCAGTTAGAGTTGGAGGAGGGACTGCTGACCATCTCTGCTCTCTCTGCCCCCTTGGGGTATAGGGCTACTAATACATTGTATTAGTATACAAATTAGGAATGTATACATTGGGCTACTACTTCCACTGTCATATTCTTATTCCTATTGCCTTTGCAGGCCTGTGTTAGCTCTGGGGGAGTGGTCTCGTTTCTGTTCTAGCGCAGAGCGATATGAACTCCAGCTAAGTTCAAGATGCAATCTCTTTTTTTAAAGTGGTTTTAAGATACAGAGATAGATGTTCAGCTACCAGATGATGTTTGCAACTGTGGCTACTGGGAAAAATAATCGTTTGACCTGCGAAGGGAACCAGTTTGATATGGAAAAAAGCAATAGAAGGAAAAAACACATGCTGTTTTTACCATTTACCAAATCACGTGCTGAACAGTAGTTTCTTTCTTATTTTACTGTCTTTAGTGTTTTTCTGGCTTGACCCATATGATGCAACTGAAAGTGGCTTTGCCAATTACCCCTCTTTGAGGAGACACAAATGAAGTGAACATGTTGTATTAGTAAATAGATGCAATTCTCACAAAGTCACTGTACCACGTGTGAATCCATTTGAGAAACAGAAAGGGCACCATATGTAAATGAAGCATGAACCACCTGTATCTTGAAGGCTATGTCTGCTAGGGCTGAAGGAAGCTAATTTGAAATTCAGAGTCTGAGACAGGATTACTGAGGAAATAGGACACGTATAGCAAGTATATTTATACTATACAGTGGCTGCTGTTTTATCTTTTCCAGTACTGAGATGTGGTAGGGATTCATTCATCTACATAACACATTTACTGCACTGTTGGCTAATTAGCTGCACAGTAAACATTGCACATCTACATGTGCACTCCTATTAGGCTGGAGTAAACTGATTGTTTAAACTTAAAAAAACTGTTTGTTTTGGGGGTTTTGTTTGGTTGGTTTTTTTGGGAGGGGTGTGCAGAGCAAAAAACTCCATGGCAGTGCATGTGTAGATCCTGCCACAACTGGCTGGGGCATAAAGGTGCTTCAGTTCAGGGGCTGCCTGCCAACCCCACACCGAAGCATCCTTGTGCCCTGGCCAGCCCCTCTGCAGCATGTTGAGCTGATGGGAGCATCCCGGGATGGCTGGTAAGTCCCAGGCCTCCTGCCAGCCGGGGCTGCTCTGACCCGGTTCAACGTGCTACGTTCTTGGACAGCACCTTGATGTAGCATCTGGGAGCAATAAGCTCCGGAGTTTGTTCATTCACACTAATAGCATCTGTAGACACACCCATTATGTATGAAGTTATTCTGTGTTGGATTGGAGACAGGCCAAACTGATGTTTTGGAAGCAGGTTTCCAGTCATTGCTTCTCTTGAAAAGCAGCTCTCTGTTTACTGAGTACAACTACAACTCTGTTGACATTCACTCAGAAAAGCACATCCTGTTAAGTTCCTCCTCTGCTTCTCAGAGTCATTCTTTCCATCATAGGGACCTCACATATCTTCATTACTGTTAGGTGACTTCTTGGTTATACTCCAGTGGCATGAAGTATGGGGGGTGATGTAAACTCAAACTTGGCAAGTATTTTTTTTTCAAGTAAGGCTGCTTTGTTTAGCCTTGACTAAAGTAGGAAAAGTTTTCCAGTGACGCTCTACTGGTACAGCCATGCTAGGAAACCACCTTCATGTAGATGGAACAGACACCAAAAGAGGAATGTTTTTGCCAGTGTACCATATACTAAGTCCTGGAACAATACAAATTACACTGACAGAAACAAGTTGGTGAAAGTGTGTCCATAATGGGTTTTACCAGCATAAAGCTATCATTTAAAAAAGCCCCACACCCCTAACCGGCAGTATTATTGTACCAGCAGCCTAGATCCTGCACTGGAGGTAAAACTAGTCCTGTTGTTTGAGGTGAAACACAAAACCAAGCAAACAAAAACCAAAACAAAAAATGTGCCTTCCCTACAGCTGCCTGGATTCAGACTAAGTTGTCTTGTTTTGTCCTCTGAAATCATTCAAAGGTTTGAGTCCATACATGATATCCACCATATTGGCAACCTGACTTTGTTCAGGAGCAAATAAAAGCAATCCCTGAAAAACCATGCCATCACCAAACAGAAAATGCTTATGCAGATCTTGCTTGTCTTACAGGCAGACCTCTCACAGCAAAGTAACACTTAGGGCAAAATCATATTACACTTTATGTACCCAGCTGGCACTTACCATATAACTGCCATTTGTACCACTCATGCACAGTTTGCAATGCTATTCCCCATGCAGTATGGATGCACAAGTGTCCAGGTGGCTACTGAACATGAGCTGCACTCTGGCCAGGCAGGTATACAACTCTATATGAATATACATGGGTGAGCACGTACTGTGCAAGTGTACATTGTTGGGACAGGCAAAATCTGAGAGTAGCAAGTGTTAGAGGTAGGAGGAAGAACTAATAGCTAGCATCTAATCTGATGGTCTAATGGTTTAATCATTAAATCTAATCTGATGGTCTAATCTAGTGGTCTGATGGTTAGAGCACTATTTTGGGAAGTTGGAAAGATGCAGGCTTAAATCCCTTGTAGGTAGGGACCTACCTAAATCATGGCTGAAATTCAAGGCACAGTTGCACATTTAATCTTCATCTTTAAACTGTGCATCCTCCCCCCTACATCCCCCCATTGCCGAGTGGCTGAGAGGCAATTAATGCTGTGGTTTTTGCACCTTGGCCACTCTGCAGTGGCAAGGGGTGGGGACTTTAGGAACTCCCCCATGCTGAGGAGGAAGCTTAGGCTGTGGTTTATATTGTGCTGGTATTTTAGACGTATTAATAAACCCCAAGGCAATGCAGTGTTGAGCCAGGAATAGAGGTGAGTTTGGACATTATTCATTACATGCCTCAAATCCAGGCCGAGTGTTTTGCTGAGCATGGGCTACAGGCTCACAGTAAAATCAGCCAAGCATGTCTCCCGCAGTTTTGATATGTGGCTTACACCTGGCATTTTTCACGAGCTAACGTTTCCATTCAGAAATTCTGTGGAAGAACTAAATTGGTGTCATCACTGTGTCATGGCTGTGAACGCTTTAACAGATAAATTCTAACTGAAAATGAAACTGGAAGTCTGACTAGATTAGGGCTGTCTTGCCTCCGCCAAAGCAGATGTGCGATCACGATGCGCTAGCAATATTCTGATACTTGAAGCCCAAGAGGTTGCTGCTCTGCTTTTACAAGGAGCATAGTGCTCTCATTGAATGCTCAGGGCTGACTGCACTGCCAGCAGCTCTGCTGGCTGCAGCAAATGTAGTTTCAGGACCAACGTGACCAAATGTTAATTGCTTCAGACTTGGGCTCCTCCCAAGAGGCTCTTCCCCTCCCTGATTCATCCAAAAAGGAGTGAAACCTGTCACAGCCCCATGGTGCCTCCCAATGTTACAGAATTAGGCATCCGTGCTTACCCTCTGGACCTGGCATTTAGCCCACTTGAGGGTAAACACCAGCTAAACAAAGTACAGAGCAAGCAATTCAGCTTGAGTTACTTGTGCAGTTCAGCAGTGGGACGCTGGAGACTGGTACAAGTTCCCTTGCTGCATTGCCCAACAATAAACTGTATGTGTCATGAGCTAGGATGTGGAGGCGAAAAGTCATCCTTTGAGGCAGGTAATGGCTTTATGGTCCCAAAAGTGCAGGTGCCGTGCTGTGAACTCAGGAACGTGTGTGTTGCCTTTCACCTGGAGAATGAAGTGGTCGGTCTTGATGCAAATGATCCCTGTAACCTTCCTCTCCCTCCCTCTGAGGAGTCCAGAGGCCTATCCAGTTACACCGGCTCAGAAGAAACTCTGTCCCCAGTCCCTCAGAGAGCGGCGGGACGAATGCAGGTTGTGCAGGAGAGGGGCAGCGACCTTCTGCTGGCCTTTACTCATGACACGAATGCCTAGGTGCAAAGCAAAGTGGAGGGGGTCCACGGCGAGGCCTTTGCCCTACTCCGCACAGCAAAGGACGGGCTTTAGCGTGGACCTGCACACCCAGGAGGACCCGCCTCGCTCGGGTTGTTCAGAAGCCTGTGCCCGCCCCATGCCAGCCCGGGCGAGGAGCACATCTCCTTGCACGAGCCTACCCCAGGGACACGTCCGGATGCATTCCCACGCACGCCAGTGAAAGGTGTGCGGGGCACTTTCACCCCCGCAGACCTCCCCACCTGCTGGAGAGGGAGCGGGCGGGCGGGGGGCAGAGCGCAGGTCCTCCCGGGGCAGCCAGCAGTGCCCGCAAGCCGCGTGGTTGGCGCCGCTTCCCCGCCCCCGCGGGGCAGTGAGTCACTTCCCCGGGCCGAGCCGAGCCGAGCCGAGCGCGCGGCGGCGGCGCGGGAGCGGAGCGGTCTCGGTCTCGGTCTCGGTCAGTGCCGGCGCTCATCGCGGCTGCAGGCCGGGCTGCGCCGGAGGGGAAAGGAGGCAGGGCGAGAAAGGCAGCGTGTCCCGGTGGAGGAGGAGGAGGAGGGGAGCAGCTGCGGGGCGCTGCACAGCCCGGCCCGGGGCCTGCTGCGGGCTGCCAGCGGCGTCCCCCGGGCGGGTGCGTGGGGCAGGCAGGCGGGCGCACGGAGCCGAGCGCTCCGCCCCGCGCCGCTCTGGGGAGCGATGCCGCCGCCCGCAGGGGTTGTGTCACGGGGTCCCCTGGCAGGAGCCGCCGCGGCCCCGCAGCTGTGGGACCTGCTTGCTTCGGCGAGCGGCTGGCGCTGGGAAACTGCAGCCCCGCGCGCTGCCCTGTTAGCTCACACCCACCGCGCCGCCGAGAAGCACAGAGGCTTTGAGTGAGGAAGCCTCGTCCTCCCCCGCCTTGCGCCCGGGCTCTGGGGAGCACGAGGGCAGGGTCGCGGACGCGCTCGGCCCCGCAGAGGAGAAGCAAGCCGTGCTGATGGAGGGAGGCAGAAAGAGAAAGGGAGAGACCGTCTGGCACTTTTATCCCACTGTCTGTGGACAAGCCGGGAAGAGTTGTTAGCGATAGTTTTAAAGGAAGACATGCCTGATAAGAACATAAGCAGTTTGGCCCCGGAGAGGAGTGTCTCAATAACACACTATTAAGTTGTGCAATGCCTGACAGCCAGCCAAGGGCTGAAGGATTCCCTTGTCTGTACTGAAAGCTACAGCAGCTGCTTGACAACAGGAAACAATGTGTAGTGAATGGAAAAAGTGGGTGGTGCTGACTGAACAACTTCCCTTTACATCACTGCCCAAATAAGGAGCTTTAAAAATAACCTTTTCTATTACAGCCAGTCAGAACATCCCCCTGAAGTCTCAGGGTTCCTACCTCTTACAAGCCAGAGTCATGAGAGAAAGAAGGCTGCAGTACAGGGGGCATGGGAACAGAGTCTCTGCAGGTAATGAAATCCCGATTGCTTCCTTCTGAACAATGAACATACAGTGGTGCTTTTCTCTTCTTATCAGCTATGATCAAAGCAGAGAGGGGTGGGTGGGGGGAAGCGCAGCAAATTAGGCCAGAGTCAATTAAGGGCACTTGTACCACTCAGGCATGTCTCCCTGATGAGGTCACTCTAATGAGTAACCAGGAGTTACTGGATGTAGGACTACTGTATACTGTATACACGGAGAGCTTGTTTCTCTTGATTCTTGGCCAGGCAGCCCAGGCACCAGTGCTGGCAGATAAATAAGCTGCAGTTTGAATGCTAATGGCAGTGTATCTTTAATTGATGTTCTCGAGGAGTTCTGCTTGGGACTGGCACTGGTTGTTTTAGGAGACAGTGATCCAGAATGGCTCTTGTTTTCTTCTTTATTAGTAGAAGTGGGAAATGATAAGGATGTTGTTGTGTGACATCTGATGGTTGTGTGCAGGCTCTTTTAACAAGGTGCTGGAGGACAGCCTTGCATCAGACTGACTTTCTAAGATTAGAGCATTAAAAAAAAAAAGAGAGAAGGAAAACCCCTGCTAGATTAGGACAATACACACGGAGATATCTGTAAGATAGGTGGGCCTTTAACTGGGGTAACCAGTTGGGTATTTTATCTTTTTAAGTGTTTTATTGCAGATTAACACCTGCACCTCAGCATTAAACGAGGCAGGTTTAGAATGCATTAAGTCTGAGAAAATGAACACTAATGATTTAAGTTTCTTAATCCTTCTTGATGGAAATTAATAATGTCTGTGATATACCCAGAGGTGTGATCTGAACTGCAGACATGAATTGAGTTCCTGCATACAAATGCATGCTTTTTTATTTCATGTAAGAGGTTGCTGGAAAGGGCTGTGTATGGTCTCAAACTGTTTAGCCATTGAGGTTTGGAATTCACTGTGCAGCTATCAGGAGAGTGTTTTGGCAATTCTGCCAAGTTAAACTCTGGCACGTGAAAATGATTGTGACAGCTGACATGAAAAGGTGTAGTGTGACCAACCGAATTCAAACTCATGGCTTGCTAGCTTTTACTGGACAGGTATCTGAACATTACTAGTGTCAGTAGGCAGGAACACTTTTTTAGTCTTGAGTATCTGGAAAGCAGGCCACCAGATGCTTTGATATGCCTTCTTTGATGGGTCCTGGGCCTCTTGTCTTGATTCCTCTTGCTAGGCTTTTTGGGTTCCCTTGAGAGCATGAAGCAGAAAAGGCCTGTTGATGTGATGTTCATTGGCGGCTGTTGTGTTGGGCTTTGTTTACACAACCTCAACAGTTTAGAAACTTTACGTTCTGTTGCCCACATATATGCAGTATGGTCAGAATTCAGACTCCCCATAGGAATAAAACAGCAGTTGGTATAGAAACATAATGGGAGAATGGAAGCATCTCGGTTATCATCTGACTGGATGGGTGGAGAAACAAAAACCACAATAGTAGCATTAATTGTAACCCCCACCCAGTTGGCAGGCTCAGGACTGAGAGGGCCCAGCCAGCAGGATCAAATTCCCTTCTCAGCCCTAGCAGTGATGCATCAGGGAAATGCATGTCTCCATCCTCTGTGCTCTCTTCGCTGTCTCTTCTGTGAGCAGAGGTCTTCTTTCTACAAGAGACATGGCCTCTTTCTTCACCACAAAATTCACTTTCGTCATTATTAAGGAAAAGGTGGTGGGGGGAGGTGACTGGGACAGGGGACATTAACAGGGAATCTCTATTTGTGTATCCAAAATGGAAAGCTAGCATTTCAATTCTTAATTAAGTGCAGTGCTGGTGAAAGTGCAAGCAAGTTACAGTTGTCCTTGCAGCAATTGTCCACGTGTCCTTAGACACTCTCATCTATATTGGTGCTTCCCCAGCCTCCTCTACTAGAAAATGTTCCGCACCTGTTGAACGCAGATTTATTTCCATGCCGATTGGCCAAAGTGTAAAGAAAGTGGATTGAATTACATTACATCCACTGTTACAGATTAAAATAATCTTAATCTACAGCGGGTATATTTCTGATGTTTCGGTGACATTTATAATTTGCTTAAGAAAGGTTTGTATACAGATATACCCTTGGCTACTGCTGCATCTTGTATTCTTCATATTTTAACAGGGAGCTCCCACGAAATTTCTTTCCTCGCGCCTTAAATCTGTCCCAGCTGTTTTTGTGACAGACAAAATGGAGAAAGGGACTGCAGACACTGCTCGCTTGTTTTCCCATGTAGGCAAAAGCACCTTCTCATAGCCATAACCAAGGAGGGAGGCAGAATTGTGGGGCAGACAAACTCAGAAATGTTTGGAGTTTACTCTTGAAAAATATACAGAGGTTTTCAGGAGAATAGCACAGTGTTCAGCATGTGTAGTTTGCAGCGTGCGCGCGGGTGCGTGCATATGTGAGATCATGCATATAGGACTTCTAGGGGGATATATAGGAATGAGTCCACTGAGAAAACATTTTGAAATACCTAACTTTTATTTCAAATATAAAAACTAAAAAATCGCAACTAAGAAATATTTTTCTGAGCTCACAGGATTAAAGCATCGCTATCTTGGATACTTTTAGCAGTAACCGGAGAGTGTAAGGATTTCTCAGGGTTTGGGAAATCACCCAAACCATCCCTTTAGTTTAGTGGCAGATCTTTAGCAGGGACTCCTGGGATCTCCCTGCAGCATGTCTCTGGTGAATTCCCATGGTTATGTGGGCAAAGTCCTTTTGCACTGAAATAGCTCATTTACTTTTAATTTCTTCAGTGCTCCAGTCTTCAAGTTCCTGCTGACTCTGTACTCAGAGGAGTATTGCCTTTATAACTCCTGGTTACGTCTGGCTGCACCTGTTGAATTCAAATTGTATTTTGGTGGATTTGTCATTTCTAAATTGTCTTCTAGTGGTGCTTTCTTAAAAATGGGCTCACACTTAAAATACATTCTGAAAAGGAAAGTAAGTTTTTTGTTTAAATTAAAAACACTGTTTTTATCCAGCATTGAGGCTAGGGACAGAAATTACACACAAACTGATATAAATGATCAGAAGCCAGTTCCAATCTGTAACACAACACAAGTTCAGCACGCTTCAACCACTTTCAAAATGGTCAAAGCCAATTAAAGATCAATCTGGATGGATGTAGTATCAAACTGATTTAGGTTAAATCAGTTTATTGGACTTCTGTCCCAGATCCCATGGAGACAACTCCCAGGTCCCCAGCATCCCAGGATGCTTTGCACCTCCCCTGCAAGCCCCTTCCTTGCAGGGTGGGTGGGCTAGCCTTCAGCCGAACAGGGAGGCATGCTCTAGTGCCCCCCAGCTTCTGGTCTGAGCCACTGCAGGCATGTGGCTGCATTTCTGGAATCAAAAGTAAATCCTGTTCAATTGCTTATCAGTTCAGTCTATGCAATTTAGACTAACCTGCAAAGAATCAGTTGATTTAGCCTCGGGTTTTTTTGTCTGTCTGTTCTTAGCCTAAAAAAGTTGCTTTTTAGCAGCTCTTTATGGCTCTGCTGGGATCTGCAGTCAGCTGGGGCAGTTATGATGCTGGGGGGCCTTGTTTATTCTTTTCCTCATGTGTCCTCCCTCTCCTGGGCTAAGCTCTCCTGCTGAGACCACCTTGTAAGAGGTTGCTATCAGCCTTCTCACTGCTGCGCAAATGAGAATTAACCAGCCAGTCATTCCCTTTGTCTGCTAATCAGGATCTCAGTCAGTATAATCATTACAGTAATCAGAAGATTTGTATCCAACCCTGCTCTAATTGCATCTCTGCATAAACGAGTCTTTTAACACGAGTCAGAGAAAACCCTGTGTGTTAGGAAGAGCACATGTTAAAGAGACTGGGAGATTTTTTCACCCAGTCAAAAGCACTCATGAGAATAAATGTGCAGCAAACCTTCACTCCCTACCACCACTTACCATTTCTGCTAGAAAGGTACTGACAGTATCCCAGACCACCCTTCCCCACCCCCCTCAAGTCCAGGCCAGATGCAGATAGCATAGTATTGGCTTTCCCAGGTACTTGAACCTAACCATGCCCTCACCATGCTGTCCCATTTCTCTATGCACAAAACTTTCCATAGCCACAGTGTGAGCAAGCTGTTCTTGCGCAAATGGGGTTATGTGCTCTTCAGGGCAGAGACTGATCTCTGCAAGGCAGAGGAAGATGAGCAGAAGATTTTTTTTTTTTTTAGTGTTCAGAGCCAGCCATGTTGTATGGAAAATTTCTGAGAAGCTTTTTCCTGAGCAGGAGCAATAATAATGAATCTAGCTAAGACTGTCTAAATATATTCTTTCTAACTCCCTCTTTGGTGTTGCACAAAGCTTTCTGAATTGAGTGCCTTTCTTTTGGAGAGTGTGAGTGAAAACCATTCAGCAGCCTTCATACAGGGGTCAGTGGAAGGAAAATATTAGCAAGATCAAGTTGTACCCACACTTCAAAAATGGGCATTCCTTGAGCATCAGGATCCTCATTCCATGCTGTCTTGCAGCTTGTGCAGTCACTCACTTCTGGGCAGAGTGAATGTTAAATGCTATGTATGGCTGGTGTGGGTGAGTGAGGTAGCATTTTACATTCACTTTGCACAGATGTAAATAATGAGATGAGATGCAAGGCAGGGGAGAATCTGGCTTGGAGTTTTAAAGAGCACAAGTACATCAGTTTAAGTGGCAAACTGTGAGTTCAGTAAATGCTGTCTTTAACCTTATAGTAAACTTTAAAGAGGGAGACAGGTTGGCAGGGAAGAGGGGACAGATATGTTTCTGGGCAAATGTGACCAGTTCCAGCAGCTCCATGACTTGTAGCTTCGAGTCTTCTCTTCTGCCAACATCATCTGGCCCGTTTCCTGCCCCTCCCGCAGACCTTAAAAAAGCTCCTAGAAAAATTCCCGCGATCCAGGATTGCACCATAGTTGTTCTGAAATGCTGGGGTCCACATTAATCTGACGGACTGAACGCAACTAGATTTGCAGGCTCTGGGATTCTTGGAGTTGTAGCCACAGATTGGCCGGGTCTAGCAGGATCTAGATGTTCCATTTGAATTTTTAATATGTTACCCCAGGAAGCGGCAAGATTGGAGTGTGCGTGGTGCTCTGTGAGCAGACTTTGGGTGAAATTAAAGAAAATTAGCAGGATCCAAGTCAATGCAAAGTGGATGTTTCCCCAGGAACCCAGATTTTAAATATACTAGCTCAATAAGCTCTTTTTACCATGCTCCTATATCTAGCCAGGAACCTCTGTTGCCACATACCTGGTGGGGAGCACCAGAGGGAAGTACCACTCTTGTATTTCTTGGCAAGTCTGTATTGCAGGGTAAGTAGCTCACTTGCAGACCTCAGGAGGAATTGCTAAGTATACAGTTTCATATTATTTTCCATGAGACTTGTAAATAGATTTTGAACCTTAGAGCCAGAGCAAACCCTTATTTTTTTGCCACTACAGGAGTAACTTGATGATGAAACAGGCAGTTATTTTTTAAGTGGGTTTAGCTATAGAGAATGAGTGACATATACTTTAACAGTAGTTTGTACAGCTATTTATGAGGCAGCAGGTACCAGGAGCCTAGAGTTATGTTCTTGGCACTAAGTGTGATCTTGTGGTTAAAGGGAGGCTAGGCAAGTGCATGATTTGGTAGTGTGGCAAAGTAAGATTTGGATTTAACCTTGGTTCTGCCTCACCCCTTACCAGAAATAAGCCTGCATAATTTCTTACTTATCTCATTTGCAAAATACATGAAAGACACTGCCCTAATATGGTAGAGATGCAAGGATTTGTTTAGTAGTATAGGCTGTGAAATATAAGGAGCTATTAACAGCATTCAGGAGATGAGCTAGAAGTAGGACTTCTGGGCTGCCTCCATATGAGCATGGCTGTGCATTATGTTCAGTTGTTCTCTGTGCTGCAAAGGCGAGGTACGGAAGTGTTTTTTGATCCCCAGATATCCAGTGGTCAAAAAAACCTGCCAAAAAAGAAGGTGGAGCAGCACACATGGCAGTAACTTGCTGCGTGGCACAGGCAAATCCTGGGGACAGGTAACCGTAGTGCAAAGTGTGCCACCACTAGCTGTCCCCAGGGGACAAAATGTCCATGCACATCTGGACATGACCGTGGCCACCTGGCTTACGGCCCATTGCTTCTTCTCTAGGCTGCAGGAGGGGGTAGATCTCTCATAAACTTTGCTTACCAGCTATGCAGGTAGAGCTGCAAAAGCGAGTGTCACGTGCAATGCAGGCTTGACACGTGGCAGGTCTGTCAAAGCTCCAGGGTTCTGCATTTTGCTGTCTCACTCTGTAGGCTTCTTGCAGACTGTGTCTCTGTTTCTTATTGGTCTCTATTTACCTTTCACCAAGCCCCAAACTGCTGAAATTCCAGCCTGGTAGTGCCATCTCTTGTAGGAACTATGGAAATTACTTCACATTACAAAACAGATCCCAGCATCAGTTGGGGAAAGAGCCATATGAAAGAATGGAAAATCAGGAAATAGAGAGCCTGTTTCTAGACCCATATCTCTCACAAGAAATAATCCAAGGGAAGCAAAAAACGGAGCCAAGGCTGGAGCAACAGAACCGCTGGTAGATGGAATGTGTTTCATGGTTTTCCATGAGGCATCACTGACTCTTTAAATAGCTACCCACAGGTTTCATTCACTTCCTCCTGCCCTTTATTCTATTTTCTTGTTTTTGTTTCCTTCTGAGGAAACACAGTAATCTTAATTGGAAAAAAAATAAAGTCGAAAAAATAAAGATAAGACAAAAAATGAGAAAATTCAGCAGTTCAAATAAAAAATGTTTTTGCAAAGCTCATAGGCTTCCTAAAGTAATTGCTAGGAAGAAAACAGCATCTAAATAAAACAAAACACCCTACAGTTTCTCTCTTCTTTTTCAGCTAGATAATCACAGCCAAACTAGCACTCAGTTACTGGTTAGTGCATGCAACAGCATCATGTCTAATGCAGGAGGATTAGAGTTGATGGAGGGCTAGATTCTCAGCTGGTGTAAATCTGCAGAGCTCCCTTCACTTTACAAGTACTGTGGCTGTTTACACCAGCTGTGGATCTGGCACCTGTCCTTTAAAACAGAAAAGGAAAAAAATGAGTATTGTTAACTGTCCTTGTGTCTGGGAATCTCACTATTTAGGGGAAAGAATCATCCATTAGACTAAGCACCGCCAGACTGGGTTCTCTTGAGAAGGCTTGTATTAGGAGAGGAGGGTTTTTGTTTTGTTTTGTTTTTTGTACAAGTGGAAACAGGTGTTGGAAGTCTTCAATTGAACCTGAGCCAGCAACTTAGCACTGTACGTTTATTTGTTTAGATTTACATGATGGTTTCCTGCTCAAATATAATAGGCTTTATAGGTTGTAGAGACAAAAATTAGATTTTATTGGCTTATTTGTTGCCTTTTAAAATACAGTTCCTCTTTTGAAAAATTAGAGACCTTTGAATAAAATTGGGCAATGGAAGGTCAAACAAGACCCAAGAGCAAACGCCAGATTCTAGAAAACGTGGCACTTTCCTAAGCACAGAATGGCAATTGGGTTCAGGTACTTCCCACCAGTCTGCTCGTAATACTCAAGTATTTCTTCTGTTTCTTTCTCAGAGCTGGAGGAATAAAACCCCGAGAGAAACTTGCTTTTCACTGGCTGAAGATCAAGGGAGATGGGAAAGTGCAGGTGCTTTAAGACAGACTTTGGCATGATATGGGTATGGCAGGGGTACAAGCTTCAAAAGATCTTTATCAATTTTCCTAGCTTACAGAGTTCAAGGCCAAAAGGGACCAGCATATATATCCATCTAGTCTTATCTCTTATTTAAATCAGGCCAAAGGATTTCCAGTATTAAACTAACATGTTTTGGCTGAGCTTGTACACCAGAGACTTGTTGTGTGAATGTGGGTAAGTCATTTCCCTACTCCGGCTTTATGAACATGGGAAGATTGGCCAGAGTGGGTCCAGTAAGTAAACACTTTTTGCTGAAATAGGAGTTGCTTTAATTCTGAAACAGGATGTCCATAGCGGGTGTTATTCTGGAATGGGTTTTCTGTAAAGCCTCCTCCAGTCGGCTTCCCCAGGGAGACAAAGTCTGTGCCTCAACTTCCACATGGGGAAGCCAGGCTTCATTCACAACAGTTTGTAAAGTACTGCAGTCCCAGGCTATACTTGTTTTTGTTGTTTTACAGTGTGCAACAGCAACTAACTGCTGCAAACAGTTTGGAAAAGGATACTAAATTTAATTTCCTAATTGAGGGCCTAGTTGCAGCTGGCAGTTCCATGGATGCTCACAGTATGGAGAAGGCCAGAAGAAGCCTTTTCCCTACACTCTCTGTGCATGAACTAGCCTGAAGTGTCGTTCACGAGTGCTCCAGAATGCAGAGACTGTTCCCTTTTAGCATCTGCATGTAAGCCACCCTAGGAACTGCAGCAGGATGCAAGGCAATCCCTGCCCCCCTTCTCGTCCCCCCCCCCCCCCACAACTCCCTGCCTCCAGGCAGTGGCACACACTGGCCCTTAAAATATAACCGTGTTGCATCAAAAACGGTGCAGTGCTCTGAAGTGACATTGCTGTGTTTTGTCTTGTTGTGAAACAGGAATGTTTATTCAGTAGAGACTTATTAAATCTATATCCTTAATGTTCTCCATGTTCACCGTAAATAGATGATGTTATACTCAGATATGGTGAATGATTGAAGGCTGAAACCATTATTGCCCAATTGTTATAACCCCAAAGCTTCTCACTTTTGCCAGGGAAAAGTCTGCTCTTTTGGTTTTATTATATATTATGTGGGTCTTAGATCTTTAAAGAAGTTGAGGGAAAGTGCCAGTGATAAATATTAAAGGTGTCAGACTCAGCTTCCTTCTTTAGCAGGGTGACCAAAAGTGGCTCAAGCGGCTGTCAGAGCAAATAGAGAGGGTTTCTGTCTAGAGGGCCTTACAAGAGAGTTAAAGGAGTGCAACAGGTGTGAGAGAATGAAACAAAAAGGCACATGATACTGATTTGGAGGTGACTAGGCAAGATCTCAGTAAGCAAAAAGCTAATTTAAATGTAAAAAGTGGATTTACTTTCTTTTTATCAGCTTTTATGGGAGAAATTAATCAGTAGGGCACTTTAAAGATGGTAAGAGTATTCACTGAATCTGAAAAAGTATTTGCTGAAAATTATCTTTTATTTTTGGTATATAAATGCTAAAAATGGGAAACTCTGCTTTATGCACAGAACTGCTGGCTGTAACAGGCATATCTGCACCCCCAGGCTTTGTTCATTTGAATTAACAGAGCTACAGTACCTGCAGCAAGGAGTTGTGAGGGAGTTACTGTATGTGCATGTGCATGCGAGCAAGAGAAAGATCTGACAGAAGTACAGCTCCTGGGTCTGACTCGTGGCATTTCGCAGAAAATGCTATGTGTTAGACTCATCCTCCCGACCCAACAGACGTTAGCTGTTGGGTTGGGAGGGTGGAGGATTGAGATTCAATTTGGACCTGATCCAGGGAGAGAGGCAGCTTCTTCTCTTCAACCTCATCTCTTGGCTTAACCCTCTCCCCTACCCCCAGCTCCTGTTATGTCTCCTATGTCTCAGGATGGGATGGGGAGAAGGCAGGGAAGGGAGGTCTATTCTGGAGTTTCCTCAGCCAGGCTGGAGTGGGGTTGTAAGTGGACTGAAGCCCCCTCCACACACCCAAGGTTGTGTCCAGGTGTGTTGGTGTGTGTGTGGGGGAGGAGTGGAGAGTCCAATATACCTGCCCCACCCTCCAGTGCCAGCTTAGCAACCCCCAGAACAAGCTTCCTTTGCCTTCCTCCCACCCCCCACTTCCATTCTGGAAACAGGGCTGGGAGCAGTGCTGGGCTGCATCAGCTGAGCCCTGCTCCTGGTGTAGTGCAGACAGAAGTTAATGAAGATGCTCCACGTTGGAGTGCCTTCATTTGAACCCTCATTGTCACAGGACTGGGCACTTTTAAAGCACTGTACAGCCATGCACTTGTGTTTGGTCATGGTTTTAGAGCACTTTCAGGAGTCAGATTGGGAGAAAATTGTTACTTCTGTCTGCACCTGGAATGTGCCAAAAATGCAGGCATCATTTCATCTGGGAGTGTCTTCATCAGAAAGGAAACTGCAGCTCTGTGTGTTATAAGATTCAAATACTTAAATAAATTAAATTGCTGAGGAAGAGTTCTTTTTCTTCTTGTGTGGTTCTTGGATATGTACTGCTTCCATGGCAGTTTTATGTTGGGGACAAAATGCCCTTTACGTTGCCGCTTTGGTCCATACCTGTTTGGTGAAATAGATTGTCTATAGTATGTGGGAAACTGCTGTTTGAAAGACTATTATTGGTGACCTATTGCACTTAAGTTCACACGTGTGTGTGTGTGTGTTTATATGTGTATACACACTTACTGATCTGTAGTGGATTCTAATTCAGTTTATACCTGGCATGTAAGAGATGGCCAAGGGATTGGTGTGGGGGCTCTTTCTTTGCCAAGTGTAGGCACCAGTGCCTGTGCTATTCCAAGGCTTCAAAATGATGGATACTGGTGTTGGAGAGTAGCTGTTTGATCTGTATGTAAGAGGGTTTGTGTGTGTGTGAGAGTAAGTGCAGGGGATGTTTTCCATTTAACAGTACTATTTCTGGCACTGCTGCTTTTCCTATAATTACTGTGGAAACTGTTATAAAAAAAACCCAACACTGTAAGTTCTTCTAGGGAGAAAAATGTTAAGCAAGTGGCCATGATACTGATTTCAGAGCAGCTAATGTTAATTGGGAACAGTTTTCAGAAGATTTTTCGTGGCTGCATTTATAATGGAATCAAGAAACAGTTAAGTCACTGATAGGAAATAGCATCCAAAAGCACTCAAGTGGATTAGAAAGGGGCTGTTTTGTGTTTGGACTCGTCGGTGCTGTGCTGTTACTTAAATGTTCTGAAACACTAAGATAAGATGGGAGTGGGGATGTGGAATTTTTTAACTGATAGCCAAAAGAAGAAAGGAAGTTTATAGTTTAGATATATAAAGTCATGTGCAAAAAAGTGACACATTCAGTCTTAAATTAGGGAAATACTAATTTCCTAATAAGACTAATACAGTCTTAATTTAGGGAAATAAATAGGATTTAAAGGCCTTTAAAGATTTTAATCAAAGTATTACTTTAGGCTCTATTAGCTTAGGCCACTGTGGGCATGTCCACATGTGCTTTTACACGTGTCTAAACTTAAAGCACATTTGCCTACACATGCAAACATTAAGATGCATTAATGCAGTGTGCAAACTGACCTACACAGTGTTAATGTGCTTTAGCACGTCTACACATGCAATAAAGTACTTTAGTATTTGCACCTAAATTTGATACCTGCTCTTGCAGGTATCAAATTTAGGCGCAAATAGCCTAAAATCACCATTTTTAAGGCACATTAAGGGCTCTTGTGTGTAGACTTATGCCCTTAATTCACCTTAAAAATGGTAATGTGCCTTAAATTGGCACTTTGTAGGTGCATCCTATATGTCTGGTGGGCTAGAGGGGTGAATGTCTTGCCCAGCTGTAACCACCAGTGGCCTTAGTGCGATAGAAGGAGCATGGTTTCACTTTGTAGAGGATAGCCAGATCTAGAAAGGATGCATGCTGTGATACTCAGCTCCTAGAATACTTTGTGTCTGCCACTGTGCAGCAAGGATTGGCAGGCAGGGCAGAGCCAGTGCATGAGCCATCAAGCATTTATTCCATGTCCATGGAGTCCATTGTTGTGAGCTTGCAATCATAGGTGGTGGAAGGCCAGAGCTCAGTCCTCCCAAATGCAGGACAGTGAGTAGGACCACAAGGCAGCCCAGCTTCTGGTGCTGGGCAGCTGCAGCAAGGGTGGGGAGAGGTGCATACACAGACAGGATTGCAGCCTGGCACAAAATACCAGTCAAGTCTGTGAAGGGGAAGCGGGGAGGGGGTGGGGGAGCTCTCTCAGTAGGGGAGGGAACGAGGCAGGGGCTGGGGTGAATAGGGTCCTGGCTGTGCCAGGTAGTGGGACAGTTGGAGCCCAGGTGGCTTGTTCAGCGATG
Source organism: Caiman crocodilus (assembly GCA_030014935.1). Taxonomy (NCBI): domain Eukaryota; kingdom Metazoa; phylum Chordata; order Crocodylia; family Alligatoridae; genus Caiman; species Caiman crocodilus. The sequence continues at coordinate 5,324,334 of JAGPOW010000145.1, forward strand.
CAGGGGGTTCCTGCTGCTGTGCAAGCCCTGCTGGAGGCCTGGGGGGCACGTTACCCCCCATCTGTGTGTGGGGTGAAGGTAGCCACCACCGGGCTGTGGCACACCCCTTGCCTGCCGAGCAGTGGGACACACGTGGCATCACACCACTCTTGGGGCAGCTCCAGTGGGGTGCAAAGCATAGCACGCAGCTGCAGCCGCCTCTGCCTCACGCACAGATCAGGGGGGCCTCTGGGTTCAGCCCTTCCTAATAATTTCTTCTCCCTCTGCCTATGCTTGTATAGTAAAAGAATGACTCTGTTCAGGGGCGATGCGTAGGGGGTGTACACAGGTGCACGTGCACCTCCTGAGCGTAGTGCTCCTCCACCCCCTACAAAAAGGCACTGCCAACACTGCTAGCGGCACCTGCGGGCAACCACTGCTTGCCACCCCCTTCCCTCCTGCTACCAACACTGCCAGCAGCATGTGTGGGTGGTTGCTGGCCACCCCCGTCCCCGCACCAGTGGCATCTGTGGGAGTTCCCACTTACCACTGCTGCACTCCCTCCCTCTGCGCCCCTCCCAGCCACCAGGAGCACGTGTCATTGTGACTCTGTTGTTGCTCCTGAGCCTTGACATGGAGAAGATTATTGTCTCCATCTTAGCTCTGGACAGACTTACTCGTGTATGGCATACATACCTAAGTTTTCTGCTGTGACCAGGGTTTTGCTACTTGTATCATGCTTTTAAATCAATAACCATATAGAAAAAAGGACCAGGATATAAGTTAGGTGTGCAGTTCTATACGCTAGTATCTGGTTGATTTAACTTGAAAGCCGGTTCGTTGCAAATTCACATGCCAAAAGTTCAAAGCAGGCTGACTATTCATTCTGCTGCTTCTGTTGATTCCTGATGGGTGAAGTCTGCTGGCTCCTGTCACAGTCAGCGTCTCTGCTGGGCACTCCTGCTTCTTTTTCACAATGTCTATGTCAGGAGGAATACCCATTGCATGCCACGCTGGTGACTTTTCTCATCAGAACAGCAGGGGCTTCGCAAGTAATAATAAGCGCCGCTGACACCTTCAGTACAGAGTGTAACTCGATGGGGGCCAACTTCTTTGGGAGATGTGCCACAGATTAAGTCCTAGCATCCCCATGTGCCATTCTGATGCCCCCTACCCTGCTCAGACTGCTGCTCTGCTTTCCACTCTCTGCCCAGTTAGCCATATGCCACTCACACCGGCTACCTCTGGTGTAACCGGTAGCTCAGTTCTTTCTAGGGATAAAGCTGGCAGGATTCCTTTTTCAAATCAGGAAGTGTTCCAGGGAACTTCAAAACCGGTTTTACAGAAACAACACAAAACAGCGGTCTCGCCCACTTACTTGGGGCCGCTACAGCGTTGATGAACCCTGATACTTCTTGCAAGTGACAGATATTAGCCCTGGTTCAAATAGTCTGAGCAAGATCATTTCTGTAATTCCTCCTATATAAAGGTGTGTCTTTTCTTCCTGCCTTTACCTGTTTTGTGATATTGTTATGCCCTGTCATGCATTTGCCAAGGACCACTCTAGAGGTTGGTTATATTCTATCTTTTTTTTTTTTTTAAGAACATAGGAAGAAAGTGAGAGGCTAAATCAGACCAGGGATTCCTCTAGGTTAGTATCTCATCTCTGACAATGATCACTTTTCAGATGTACCAGACAGAGGACAAGGTAGAGGCACACATTATAGACTAACTGAATTGGAGATGAATACATTTTTGTGAGCCACAGCTTTCTTCATCAGATGCTGTGAAAGAACATGGTATCAGAGGAAGGCACAAGAAACTCCTGGCGGCTACATAGTAGGCGTGTGTGAAATGGTTTTGAATTCAGCCCAAATGGACAGTGATTCGATTTGTTGATTCAGATCACTGTCCCTGATTTGATTCAGCTGAATCCAGATCCGAAGATTTGATACTGATTTGAACAATCAGCAATTCAGACATAGACACAACTTTTAAATGACCAGAAACACTTCTGGTCCACTTCTGGGTCTGCTGCCGAGGATGCTGGGGAGCCACCCACACTCCTATGAGATGCTCCATGCACCCCAGCATCACGGCATTTACAAGCCCCTGCTGCCTAGAGGTATGTAGAAAAAACATTTTAAGCTGTGTTTATGTCCAAATCGCCAAATCTTTCCAACTCTCTCTGAATCAATTTAGAGGGTTCAGATTCATTTTGGAGAGATTAAAGGGTCCTCTGATTCGATTCAGATTCAGAGATTTGCCCACCAAATTGGGCCAAATCTCTGCTGAATCAAATTAGGGACCAAAGCTTCGCATAGCCCTACTAGATATAGGAGAAGGTTGTTCACAGCCTACTTACTGCTCTTGCTATCCTTGCCATTTATTTGCTAATTATGATCTGTATAGAAGCCAGAGAGTATGAGGGGCTGTACAGAGAAATGAAAACAGAGATTGCAATCAGAGATGGAGATCAAAGGGAAGGAAGCATATAGGCAGGGGAAGACAAAGAGTTACAATAGCCAGATAAGCTGGGTTGCTTTGCTTGTAGTGTGTATTTTCTATATAGTGTTCAAGAGTGCTTTTTCTTACTGGAAATTGTGGAGAGGCTGATACCGGAAAGAGGAAAGGAGGTTTCATTTGTGCTATACATATTTGATGTTTTGCAAATATACATTTTAATAAATCCTTTAATAAGTTACTCAGACCAGCCTTTTATTTTGTTTTCAGATCTCTGGAGACATTCTGTTTGCTTAACACTCTTAATGTCTTTACAGTGTGCTGCAAATGATCTATTATTATTGATTTACATAGCACCCAATATGGGCATCAAGGCAGTAGTATGAAATATGAGTCTTACACAATCACTTCATCCACCATTGAAACAGCCTCCTCTGATTAACAGGAGGGAGGAAGATAGGATTGACATATTCATACAATGCACTGACCTGTAGCATTTAATTATTTATTGAGCTTTTAATTTAGAGTCCATCACTGGTTTTGTTTCCTGTGATTTCCTAGAGTACTTGGTTGTGCTGGGAAAGGAAGCATCGACACACAGATAAGGGATGGCCATTTGCTGGCCTACATCAAGGGCCATTTGAAGGATTCTGATTGTTAACTTTTTAAATCCCAGCTCTGGCCATAATCAGATGGTTATGGGCATCTGCAATGCCCAGTGAAGTCCTTGGTTGTTTCAAGTGTTCACAATTCCTCAGATTCAGGCTCTGATACTTGGCCTTTCTCTAGCTCTTGGGACATTTTTCACCTAATACATTCCCTACCACTGTGGATGCCTTGGGGATGAACAGCTGCTTAGTCTCTTCTGACTAGCACATGTAGTGGTTTAGTTTCCTAAACACTGAAATGCTTTGGTTTCACAAAAAAAGTTGCCAGGTTTGTTTTGGGGTAGCTTTGTGAAATTAAATGGCCTGCAGTGTTCAGGATGTCAGACTAGATAGTAAAATGGACCTTCTTGGCCTCAAATTCTGTGAACATATGAAACACCTCTAGAGTCATGTCTGGCCTGGCAGTTAGAGAAATGGTCTGGGATACAGCGACCTGCCTTTATAATCCTAGTTCATGGGGTGATTTTTGAGTAAATCGCTTCCCCAACATTTTACCACCATCTTTTACATATAGCTTTCCAAAGCATGGAAAAAGGGAATTAGATGTGAAGGACAACAGTAATAGTGACAAATGCTGATGATCAATCTTCCTTTGGATAAAAGGGACATTTAACATGGAACTTTCATGTCCACCCAGAACTTCTACCATCTTTTCTCCGATGCCTGATCACGGGTGTTTTGTAGCCGAAAGCTTGCAATTAAAGACAACAAAAAAATTCTTGGAGTAATAAAAGATATCAACTCTACCATGAGCCCTGATTAATTTAAAATTGAAGGCTGGCATCATTTGCAAAAAAAAAAAAAAGGCTGTTTTACTGATAGGCACTCCAAGAGAAATATTTTGTCCATTTAAAATTTTGTTCCCAAGAAATGGGGCTATTGCCTTTTTGGACTTTTCACTCTACTCCTCCACTCTGCTCCTAAGATGGCTGTGTATTTGGTTAAGAGAAGTCTGGGGTGAAAAAGTCAGAGCTGTAACTCAAAAAAGGCCCCAAAGTTAATTTCAGACTTTTGGGTTTAGTTTTAGGTCTGTTTCTGTCAATGGCAGGGTAAATGCACAAGACCAACTGTAGAAGGATAACATTTTAATCCAAGAGTGCTCAATCCTTGGCCTATGGACCAGTTCTGGTCCCCAGTGCTGTGTCATCTGGCTCACAGAGCTCCCCTCAAGTCTTGGGGGAACCCCGTAGGCTATGACCCTACGCACTAGATCAAGTGCACAAAGCAGCTCATGGCCTGATCCTGGCACACAGGGCCAGGTGGGAGCAGCACAGGGTCCAAAGCCCAATCCTGGCATGCAGGACTGGGGGGGGAGTGTTGTGGGGCTTTGGGGCCTAATCCTGGCATGCAGTGCCAGGCAGGGTGGCATAGGATCCCAGGGCCCAATCCTGGGGTGAAGGTGGCAGCATGTGGCCCAATCTGTCTCACAGATAGGCCCTGTGCCATTCATCTGGCCCACAGGACCAAAATCTTGAGCATTATTTGAAAATAATTAAATAGTTTGTTATTTATTTTTCTCTTCCTTTTTAGAAGTTGTAGCTTTAGCTTGGTAAGCTTTGTTTGCTCAAAATACACATTATTCTGCTCAGCCCAGTTGGGCTAATGGGAGGGAATTGATGGGAACCACAATAAAAATAGAATTAAATACCACTTACTAATTTGCAGAGAATTAAATGTAGTACCTGAATTACCTTGGTGACATCTGTTCACCAAATAGCCAATAGTGACTTTCTGAATCAAGAGAAAAACATTGGTTCAATTAGCTTGTTTTTTTATATTTTTCAGTCTGTAGCAGGCACGCCAATTATGATCAGTATTTTATAGTGATGCATGTTTGCTGTCCTCCTCTGAGTCATTTTTCCACAAGAATTTTGAAACATGTAAAATGTAACCCCTTTAGTGTATTTGAAGGTAGATGGTAAATATCACACAGGAAGTATATTTTCTATGCTTTGCACCCTTTGCTTTGCTGTTCCAGCAAGTGAAAGTTTCCTTAACTTTCAGCCACCTGTGGGTAAGGCTTGCATGAGTGCTCAGAGGGCAGAGAGATTTTGAATATTCACAGATTTCAGTTCTGATCTTCTGACCTAAATGATAAACCTTCCTTGGGTGGGGTTTTTTCTGATTACAGTCTTTAGGACTGTGATCACAGACGCTAGAAATTGAAGAAAGTGTCATTGAAATGTACCTGCCTCACATAAAGAGAGTTTGCAATTGCACAGTGGGTAGCAGTTTGTCTAGTGTAGTCTCAAATGATGGGGCTGCAGCCACCTGCTAGAACCTTTGTTAAGGTTTTTCCTGATATTCATACCCCATTTTGCTTTACTCAGTATTACCCCATTAGGCCTAGATATATCCGCAATAGATAGCCTGAGATATTTCTTCTTTCTGCTTAGTGCCTTCATTCTTCAGCTATTAGCCAGCCTCTAATAGTCATTACTGAGCAAAGTTACTCTACATGTTTTTAGCTCTTTCCATATTCCCTCATAAATTAAACTCACTGACTCTATTTCTCTTAATTCTTTGCAATGTTTCTGGTACCAGACACCTGGAACTGAACACAGTGTTATTTTCATTGTACTGATTTTCAGCAGAGCACTTGCTGACTAGCTTCATGGGCTTGAGACAGAAATGCATGTTAAGTTTAATTTAAATAACAGGAGTGGAAATGTTTTATGGAAAGAGGTACCAAAAACACCCCTGTAAGAACAAAGTAATTGCCCTACAGAATAACTTCCTTTTCTGCACTGTTTTCTGTTTGCATCAGCCATTTGTCTGCTTCAGGGTGTGCATTTGTGGTTCCTTTGTGTGTCATCCAGCAAAAGCGCAGCAGAATTTCTCTGTGCTGAAGGGAATTACTGCTTCACTCTGGTGCATACAAATAACAACTGTGCTCTGTACAAATTGTCTGATGGTTCCTTGTCATGGTTTAAATTTAAACCTTTCGGTAATTTCCTAATGCTTTATTTGAACAATAATTTTTTTGTAGTTCTTCAGGTAAAAAAACCTAAAGGAATGTGCCTGGCATAGTGATTGCTAACATCTGAAGTTGCTCTGAAAAGAGAGTCAAGAAATTATGATATATCATGATAGTCAGTGCTGAAGTGTGGCTTTCATTTACTTCCATACTTTCAATACTTCCATAACTTGTCAAATTTATTCACCAATTATGTCCAGTACAACTCAGGAGTTTGAGTTATCGGACTGTTAATTGTGACAAACCTTGTTTTTAGGCCAAACAAATTAAGGGATTTATGTTCAGCGTACTCAACTAGGACCAGGAGGGTGTATCTATACAAGACTGGGTTCAATACTGGACAATACTGGCTGGGGTCCTGTGACCTTGGCACTCGTTCCTGCCATTGGCGGGGGTCAGACTAGATGGCCTGCTCTAGGCCCCTTCTAACCCTAGATACTATGATACTAAGACATTTACTGCAGAGCTGACTAATTAGCTCTTCAGTAAAACAGCACGGTCTACATGTGTTATCCTATTAGGCCACAGTAGACAAATGCTGCCACGGCGTAGTCCAGTTAAATACAAGTACTATGGCAGCATTGGTTCATGTACTGCAATGCATGTGTAGATGGTGATGGGGCTGGCTGGTGCACGAGAGTGGTTCAGCCAGCAGGCACCTTTGTGTCCCCGCCAGCCACACCACAGCAGGTGGAGGTGGGTTGGAGCAGCTCTGGGTTGGCAGGTTAACCCCCTGGGTCTCCTGCTACCCAAGGCTGCTCTGACCGGGCTCGGTGTGTTGCATACACATAAACACAGTGTTCCAGAGTGGCTTTTTTTTCCCCCTCCAAGGTACACATTGCAATGGTGCACCTGGGAGCAAAAATTTCTGGAGCAATAAGGTCCGGAGTTTATTTGTGCACATTAATTGCACATGTAGATGTGCCCAGAGGGAGTACAGTTTTCGGTTTAGGAAACATTTCTGGTAAGTGAGCATTAGACTAGACTTTCACAGGGAGGAAGTACTATAGGTGTTCAGGTATGTAAGGCATTAATGAGAAAAATGGTAAGGAGCAGTCTTGCAAATGTTAGAGGCACAGACTGCATGGGTGAGGTAATTCCACATGTTTCTAGTTCCATTACCTATGAAAATAAGAGTAGATCTTCTGTGCTCCAGGTGCTAATGCACAGCATTTTCCAGTAGTTTGTAAAATTTGTGATCTCTTCAGTCACATTGTGAGTGTGACAGGAAGTCTCTTGTTAGCTTTCTCATGGTCACTTTCAGTATGGAAGATTTCTTAGTATGCAGGTTGAAATCTTCCAGATGGGACTATTGGGAAGGTAAGTAAAGCATTTTAGGCTAATAAACTACTCAGTGCATCTGGTTAATGACCTTTTTACTCTACAATTTAAATGACTACCTTAACAATAGTCTTAGTTCTTCAGCAGCAGGGGCTCAAGGATTATTCTCCCTTTTTAAGACTTCTCTTTCAATAATTAGTTTGCAAGTAAATGCATTTTTATATCCAGTGGAATACACATCCAGACTTGTAAGATATCCTTGCCCTATTTCTTCTGATTCAGAAGGATACTTTTGATTTGTTTGAAGGAGAGTAAAAAAGACTAAATTACATAAGACACTCCTTTTTCCTAAACTTTGTTCACCTGTCTGTCCATCTATTCTTAGACAGTGACCTCTTTAGGGTGAGGATTGCCCTTCTGGAATGTTATGGATGCTACTGAACACAGATAATGAAGGCAAATGCTGGAGATTCATAGAATCATAGAAAATTGGGTCTGGAAGGGATCCCAGGAAGTCACCTAGTTCAACCCCCTGCTTAAAGCAGGACCATCCCCAACTAGATCATCCCAGCCAAGGCTTTGTCTACCCAGGTCTTAAAAACCTCTAAGGATGGAGATTCCACAACGTAGCCTGTTCCAGTGCTTCACTTCTCTCCTGGTGAGAGAGTTTTTCATAATATCTAACTTAAATTTTCCTTGCTGCAATTTGAGACCATTGCTCCTTGTTATTTTATCTGCCACCACTGAGACGTATTTAGCTCCATCTTCTCTGGAATCCCCTTCAGGTGTCAGAGCTGTACTGCTAGCCAACATACCCACAGGTGACGGAGAGTGGAATGACCTCCAGGGAAGGTTAGCAGCAGAATGAATAAGCACTCATGGACCAAGCAGTGGCAGCAGCATCAGGATATGGTGTGGATAACAAATAGAAATGCTTTCCCTCCTGGAAAGCCACACATATCCTTTGGTGTTATGACGTGGTGAGTACAGGTCACCATTATAATAAGCCTATTCAGCCCCCAGCCACGGGTCTATATGCTCTCAACAGTGGAACTGGCGGAAAAAGATGTTAGCATCTCAGCAGCTGCGAATGCAGACAAAGGCTGCAGCAGAGCAAGATCTCCAGTTGTCTTGGCCTTCTTGCCATTGGATCAAGGTCCTGTTCTGTCAAGAGCCATATAGAAGTTGATGTGCAGTGGCTTCCCCTTGGCAAAAGAAATCACACACAGGAATCTTTCATGAAAGTGGCTTTTCCAGCACATTTTTCAAGCCCTTTGACAACTAGCTAGTGATGACGGAAGCAGGATTCTGATATCCTGGAAGCTCTTAGTCATGAACTGGCATGAAGGGAACAATTTTAAAAAGGTCGTTTAGCACTTAGATGAGGTAGGAGTGTGATTCGGCAATGGTAACTGTGACTGCGAAACTCTCTTCGGGGTTCACTTTGCTTATCAAAACGTAATCTGATTACCTTTTTCTTGACTGGATAATTGCATCCACTTTTACTGTGGTCAAAATCAATGGAAACACACTATCAGTTTCGGGACCTGGAGCATCAGATCCCTCATGGATAATCCTAATAGTGAATGCACAGACTATCACACTGCCATTGTGGCTCAGGAACTCAGGTGACGCAATATTGATGTCGCTCCACTGAGCGAGACCCCCAAGAGCGGGAGGCCAGCAGCTCAGAGAACAAGGAGACTTTTTACTCTTCCAGAAGAGGGCATAACCACCAACTCAGTGAGTTCCTGGATCAAAGTGGAAACCCAGTCCAGAGCTCCAGATGGGATCACTGGCATCCAAACCGTCTGGATCGAAGAGTTGCCTGCTTGCACAGGCCTACTAACTACCCCTTTCATGGATTAAATCACTTATTTCCATCCAAACGTGCTACACGTTGCGTTTGCAATTTTGCCATTTTAAAAGAGCAGATAAAACTTGTTGGTGGATTAACGCTTAAATGGGATTGCTGCTTTTCTGAGGGACCTCAGACAGGGTCCTTATTTGTTACACTGCAGTTATTTCCTACGTAGTCTAGACTAAAGAGTCAGATTTATGGATTTCTGCCAGGCTGGAAAGACTCGAGAGTTTCTGCTCTAGGAGATGCCAGTTACCCCCCACAGTAGGATGATTAACAGATTTGGAAACCTCTCCGTTCACTGAGAAACTTGACAAGAGCTTGCAGAAGCCTGCTAAGCAAATTCCCGGAGGATGAGAAGGAGAGAGTCCCACTCTTCTTGGCCGTACAGAAAAAAATACGTACTTGATAATTATTAGTTTCGAAATTGTGAGCAAATGCCTAGGAATTTTAAGGCTGATAAGGACAGTGATTTATGTGTGAAAGAAAAAGGGGATAAACTTCTCTCTCAATTCTACTTCTAGTGTTAGAGTCCCATGCTTTTGCACGCTTATTTTTTCTCTTTAGATGTTTCTGTGGATTGCAATATCGCTTCTTAAAAATATACCTCACTTGCCATAGACCAAAGCTTTTCAAGCTTTTTTTGTAGCTTGTGTCCCTTCTAGGAACTTAAAAAAATATAGCTGAATCATGACGAACTTTTAATCGGCCTGCCTAAAACTGAGAAGCAGCTTACAGAGGTTGTTTAGGTGCTCTAGTGGGATAGGACTGGTAGTAAATGTCAAACTCTGCTTTCGAGAGCAGGACTTCTTTTTGAACCCCCTAACCCAATACAGTCAAGCTCTTGGAGCCATGTGATAGTTTTAGTCCATCATTCGTTATGTAGGGTTTAGTATAATTCCATACAAGGCAACAGAATCTTGGTTAGACATGCTTTTAATCTTGATACTAATGTTAATTAGCTCTGATTCATTTTTTATCAAACTATAAAGCCAGTCAGAAATTGCACAAAAAATATGCTGGAATATGTGTCTGCTATTATACTAAAGAGAGGGGGAAAAGAGCTTTGAAGATGTTGGACATGTCCCCATGAGCAGGAACGTGCATTTCCGGGCACAATATATGCCACTGCTGCTTGTTTCTGGGAAACAACTGTGCACATGTGCTCTGGTGCACAGCATGTTGCCCTGAATTGGGTAGAGCCAGCAATTGCGCTGGCCCAGCAGCCTTATCTGGGGTCCTGAGGACCTCCAGGGGCTGTAGCTGCCACAGTCCAGAGCATGGAGCCTGGCCAGCAGCTGGAGTCTGTGTGGCTCCAGCTGGCCAGGCTCCAGTTTTGGGCAGCTCACGCTGCTGTCATGTGTGCTGCCCTGCTTTTTTAAGGTGTGGGGAGGGTTGACACTGGGATCTCCCAGTGTCACCCCCACTGGAAATGAGCAGTGTGGGGAACACCTGCATATGTGGCATGTGCAGTGCTGCGGACACGACTGTGGCGTTGCATACTGCACATCTGTGCTCGTCTCGATGCATCTGTTATGTTTTTGCTACTTTATAATATATTAATATTCTTGTTTTAGTTTCATGAGATGTTTTTTTCCATAACCCTACATGTACTGATATAATTATGTTCAGGATGGCTTTTTCCTTTCCAGTTCCCTTCTGTCAGTAGGATGAAATAGCACATGTGTGAGTGGAAAGGATTTTTTTTTCCTTCTTAGGCAAACCGGTACTGCAGTAATTCTCAGTCTTTTTAGATTGTAATTGAATGCCACTTGATTCACAAAATAATTTAGATATTACACCGCTTACCTCCTTGCAGAGTGGTTGGACAGAGGGGAGCGGGGAAATCATCCAGGCAGGGACAGGCCTGAGCCTGCACTTACCTGCTTATCTTCTCCCAGCTTGAGGCACCCTTCAGAGGATCTGGTGGCACCACTCAGTGCCCCAGCATCCTGACTGAGAGCCACTGCTCTATTGCACGGTTTGGTGACACATTTGCTTAGCCCCTGTCTTTACCAAGGGATAGGAACTGCTGCCAAAGACCCAGAGGGTGTGTCTAGATGAGCAGGAACATGTTCCTGCAGAAAAATGACAGTGGCACATATTTGTGCTGTCGCTAGTGCAGTTCGTGGCACCACAGATGGGTCTGTGCTGCCACAAATCTTCTGTGTTCGCTTGTCTGGATGCGCTCTATGGGTTTGCTCTTTCATGTCCAGTTTTCTGTGTCCTCCAAGATGAGGAGCATTTTTCCCCATGTTAAATGGGAAAGAGAACCTTGTCTTGAGTTTGAGTAAAAAAAAGGTATTTTCAATTTGAAAAGGATTTTTTCCCCCCATTTGGAAGATATCAAAACAAGTCACTTCTGTAATGTCAGCCTTTATAAAACTATTTTTCAAATTGAGAGACTTGTTGAAACTGCCCCCTTTTCACAAACAGTTTCAGTTTGCACAAATCAAAGTTTTCTGTTGAAAGAAACTTTGGAATATTTTTGATCTGCTTTCACTGCTTCTTGACTGGTACTAATTTGTCCAAGGGTATGGCAGGAATATCATGGATTTAGTCCCAAATTGAATGAAGTATAAGCAGGCAGCAAATTGCAAAAAAGGTGAAACATCAGTTAGCATCACTTTATAATTTCCAGGTTTAATCGTTAGTACATTTTTTAAAGAATAACAGTGTCATTAACAATGCCACTTTGCCAGGACTGACAACTTGCATTTGTTTGTCTCTCCTACATAGTCTGAGGCTGACCAGATGTAACTTTTAACCTTTTTAAAAGGACAGGGGAGTTGCCTTTTGAGAGAGCACAGCAACTGTTAGGATGTGACCGCTATGTCTGCACACTCCTGTAGCAATACAGTGAATTAAATATCTGTAACTTTAACCATGAAGGAAGCAGAGCTGGTTAGAAAGGTTTTGCCACATTGGTATTGCTATAGGATGGTCTGTATCAATATAATCATTACCTCTGTCTGCACTCTGGTTGGCATTTGCTAGTGGCATTGTCCACTTGCAAAGGTAGCAGTCTCATCTCCTGTTTCATGTATTGAGCCAGATAAATGTCTCTATTACTTGCTTCCATTTATATCATTAATAGAATTGTTTCAAAGACAGCCTGTATTTCTGGTGCAGCTAAATTCTGACTAAAATCAATGGGAATCTTGTACCTTGGGTAAAGTTAGCAGCATCAGGCCCAAAATCTCATTTGTCACACCACAGCTGGCATCTTGGATTTGTGAGGGGTCTCTCTAACTGTGGAGCTTCTAGCAGTGCATAGGCTACTGCTTGCCACTTGGAAGATAAATCAAATGAACAAAGACAATAAAATGATTACTAAAAAGCCCTGTTTGGTAAAAGCAGCAGCACAACAAAGTGAATGCTGTTTTATTATAACAGCTCGTCTCTTCTGTTGATATGGATGGATCCAGGATTTGCTAAGGAGTGATGGTGAAGCTCAAGGAGGGACGGGGTGAAATGTGGCTGGAGTCCCCAAGCTGGTGCTGGGCAGGGAGCGGGTGCATGAAGAGGGGGGCCTAGTGCCTGCTGACATCGCTGCTGCTGTCACCGGCTGAGTGGGAAGGTGGGAGGAAACGGAGCCATTCCCGATCTGCTCCAGCTGGGGAGTCAGGGTTGGCGGGAGGTGTGGTGGTAGCATGCAGCATCCTCCTTCAAGCATGCTGCGCTCCCCCTTCCCTGCGGTGCTTGTTTCTGGTTGGGAGCAAGTGCTGAAAGGAATAACCTCCACACTGCTGCCACTGTCCCCAGTGGAGCCATGCACAGGTCCCCTTTGGATGTTATTTCTAAAACTAGAGGTATTAAAAAATCTCTGTTCCAAATTCCCGAAGAACACGCGGCCAGTACAGCGAGCTGTCTGGAGTAGCTGCAAATGCTAATCTATTCTGGGAGAAGAGGTATAAGGTTTCAGGAGGCTAGACCATCTCCCTGGCTCATCTAAGACGGCCTTGCCCTGCTATATATTTTTATTTGATGTTCAGACTCCTTTCATAGTATCATTGCCAAAAGATGGAAGGCGTTGTTACAGTCTTCTAGGGGAAAAAAAGATAACAGCTCCTTTATCTCTAGTGTTTTGGGTGGGTGCTGTCTTTTCATCTGAAGTTCCTGGTTCAGGTCTCAAGTGGGGGGGGGGGGCAGATGCCTTTCATGTGAGGCTGGTGTGATTTATGAGTAGAAACTTACCTATTATTGATGATCTCTGATAAACTAGTGCAAGCATCATCTGGCATTGTTATGGGGCACAGTGACATACTCTTCTGAAATATTGTATGTTGTATCTTCTCTTCCCTTTTTAAATGCAAATTTAATTTTGATGAAAGCATCTGTATTGATTGCCCTGGGACTGAATTACGGCTACTTTTTGACACAACAGGCAGAATCTGGGGTGACACTAGTAGTGTGAGCTTGAGATTTGGAGTGGGCACTGGGTTATGGTTAGGCTTTCCTAGGCAAGCTAGAGGAAGGAAGCCCGTTTCTCCTGGAATTTGAGAAGAAGATTACACAGACTTGAGATTGATTATTTGTTTGTTTGCTTGTTTTATCCAGGAAAGAGACACTTGTCTGGTTTAGTGGAAAAGCTATATCTGATTGACAACTGACCCCTGGGAGGAAGCTGAGGTGCTTGTTGCCAGACCAGGTAAGGACCCAGCTAAGGCCTTTCTGCTGAGTCTGTCAACAAGAGGGACAATTGGAAGAGTACATTATTTTATATTTATTTTTATAGTCAGGCAAAATGCTAAAAATATTTATACTCACTCATGAGCCATCAAACTTCCCACATTTACTGTGACTAGAGACAAACTCATGCCCTCCAGCCCCATTGTTATTCTGTACATCATTATTTGTTACTTTTAATGAGAAATTAGTTGTCTGATCATTTACGTTCCAACCTCTCACCTAGAGATAACAAGGGAATATTTTGTATGCAGTGTAGGAAGGCAGATTGGTTTAAAAATAAAATGGGTTGGATACCCTTTTGTACATACTGCTGCACTCCATGGAAGTGAAATGTGCTCTAATGTTTCACTTACACCTCCACCCTGTTGATATTTCATTCTTCAGAGCAATGATTTTGTCCTTGTGGGTGAAAGGATTGCCTTGAGGGTACAGCATTAGTCTGTGGCTTGGGCAATCTTGTTTCACTTTTGAGTTCCTCCACAGGTTCTCTGTATGGCTTCGACAAGTTAATTTCTCAAGCCCTCAGTTCCCATATATATCTTTGCTACGGTAATACTTCCTTCTTCTGTCTTGTCTGTAAGTTTTTCTGTCTCTTACTAAGTACCTAGCATAGCGGTGACATCGCTTCTGTTGAGGCTTCAAGATGGTGTCATAATAGAGATATTTACTGATTGTCAGAAAATCTAGGTGTTGTCAAAACCTCTGGTCTTTTTAAGCCAGTATTGTGCCTCAGGCAGGCAAGACTGAACCAAGGCTTGGCCCCAGGCTAGATCCAGGCTGTAGGGCTCTCTACAGGCTGGATCCAGACCAACTAGATCTGGACCCACTTCTGGCAGTGGGACAAGCAGCTGCAATGGTGAGGCAAACAGTGTTGTATTAGCTCAGGGGGCCATGGGGATTAATACAACTGCTTCTTGCCCCGCCACTGTGAAAATGGATCCCCAGTGCACTACATACCATGGATTTCAGCAGTGGACTTTGTTCACACTTACCTTGCCCCTGAATTTCAGGCCCCTTCAAGAGTCCCACGGGCTAGATGTCACGGCTTTATGACCCGGATCTTTGATAGCCCTGATCTAAACAATCAGTGAAAATATGAAATCTGCATGAAGCGAGGCATTTCAGTGGATAGCAACAGTGTCGTCTTGGAGAAACCTAGCAAGCTGACATTGGTTATTTGTTTCAGTTTTCCTTCCGTTTTTAAAAAAAATTAGAAACCACCCTTCCAGGTTTATTAGTGAATCTTAGTATTTGGGTCTTTTGTAGGCTGTAAAATGCAATGGTGGTTTTGAGCGATGGTGGGAAGGTGTTTGATTGGGTGGGGCTTTGCAGTGAATATTCATCATCCATTTCATTATGAGAAGATTTGTGTCTTTTTCTTGGCTCAGACACGTCTCTGAATGTCAGCAGAGCGTCATGCAAGTTCATTTTGGCAGAGAGGCTGAAGGATGTAATTTTTCAAGATTTATGATTTTCCATTGGGGTTTGACAAACAAAGCTTTATGGGTCAAGTTTCTACTCCATGATGCAGTGGGGCGTGGGCCAGATACTTGCCGCAGAGAAAAAAAATACTGTACACTGCCTCAGTTTTTTTCTACGTAACAGTCAGTGCTTAAAAAATAAGGAATAATAACCAAACTGCAGAGTGAGCCCAAAATTAATCAATTGCAGGTGATCACAGCAAAGAGTTTCCTGCTTCTCTCTCATGGAAGGCATCATGTTAGCAGATTTTTAAAAAATAAATAAGTGCACCTAAATATATAAAATTAATCCCAGCTGAAATCTACCATTTTTGGAAATTTGATCCTAGGTAGTAACATTAAGTTTTCTTTCATCTGGGAATCTCAAAGGGTTTTATCAACAAAAGCACAATAGGCTTTCCAGCCTGCCTGTGCCATGCGGTCAGGAGTACCATACCCCCACTTAGAGAGAGAAAGAAGCAGAAGTGAGTCAGAAAGAAATTTTACTATGAAACCAAGACCTTTTGGTTCTGTCTCATAGATAGAGCTCCCTAACATTACAGAAGCTTGCTAATCAATCAGAGTCCATGCAATCAAAGCACAGATAGCGGTAGTTGGAAGGAATCCAACTACATGAAGGCAGGGAGGCAAGAGGAAAGAAGTTACAAGCATGTTTGCAGGGAGTACTTAACTTTAAATGATTTTGTATTTATTCATTGCCTTTTTTAAAATGGATTTAGCATATGGAAATTAAAGAGTTGTTAAAATTCACTTCCAGGCATAATTGGATTATGTGGGCTTCCTAGCTGGGCTCTTTAGGGAGGAGGTATCAAACAGCTTGCAAGTCTGCATGCTGGGAATTCTTCTAGGGATGGCAAAGGAAAGTGTTTTTACCAATAAAGAGCCTTTACCTGTGCATTAGACACTTCATCACAATTAATCTGATTAGCACTATCTGACTTGTTATGTAGAACAAAGCTCTACTGGCTAAAGAATTTTGTTTAAAATCTTTAACATTTTAGTAATAATTGTATTCTGTTTTACATAATTGACTGATTTTTTAGTTTCAATATGAAATGTACAGCATTTGCTATTACAGTCAGCGATCACCTTTAAGTCTCTATCTTCTGTTATATTTTCTGTGCCTACAAATCTATCCCTCGCCACCGAGTGCAGATAGTCACCAGTACTAGCTTTGTCCTACTAACAGGCATTAGACTTCAGGGGGTGCATGAGATGCTTTGTTGTGCATTAGACTAATTTAATGCACAGTAAAATGTCATCATCTACACATGCATCGGGACTTACTACACAGTAAATTAGGCTAATGTGCCATTTGCTAGTACCAATAAATACAAGTACTAGATTAATGGCAAGTTATTTACTGCACAGTAGTGGATGTGTAGATGCTGACCATTAGGAATTTGCTTTGAATCTTTGATGCCATAGACCAAATGGCAACAGCCTTGTGAAGTAGTGAACTGCCCCCTGCACAGTTGTTTCTGGTTTTGTTTTTGTTTTTCCTGGTCGCTTGTCAAGCTTACCTTGACTCTTTGTCTATCTAATAATTTAATTTCTCCTTCCTTAACCTGGCTTCACAATACTGCAAAATGCTGATATTGCCGGGCATATCTGCGCAAGATGCTTTATTATGCATTAGACTGATCCAAGGCATGGTAAAGTCTAACCATTTAATTTTGTGCAAGATTTACTGCACATTAAATTTTAATCCAATGCACTGTTTGCTAGTAACAACACATGCAGGTCCTAGATAAACAGTGCATTAGGTAATGCACAGTAGCGCATATGTAGATGCTGATCAGGAGCAGTTTTGCTCCTAATCAGCCTAGGCATCAGGGAGCCACTGCTTTCTGGCTAAGCCCTGATGTGAGGGGAGCTGTGCCACCCGTGAGGAGGAAGCGGGGGAGCTGTGCCAGTTACGGGTGCAGCTGTCTCCCAGCCGATTCACACTGGGAGGATCCCAATTTGCACAGGGCTGAGAGAGATGTCCTGGCTGAACGTGCAGCTCTCTCCTGCCCTGTGCCAGAAGCATTGTGCTGGCTGCAAGGGCCCCAAGTACATTAGGACTGGCCTCCATGCCCTCTGCCAGCCCTCAGGATGGCACCTAGAGGAGCCTGGAGCTGCCACGGACTGGTGCAAAGGGGCAAAGCAAGACAGGAGTAGCCCAGGGTTGCTCCTGTTGGGTGGAAATCTGCGCCTGATAGAACACACATGTAGATGTGCTCTCTGCCACATCTTATGGCACCTCATTTTACGGCGCAATAATCCTACTGTGAATGAATTGCACATGTAGATGCACCCACTGAAACATAATCCTTTGGATTTTCCTGTTAGAACTCAGTGGGTGTGTCTACATGTCATGCTTTACTGTGTGTCAGACTAACCTCCTGTGAAGCATCACCATCTACACATGTGCAACAATTACAGTGTAGTAGATTAGCCTAATGCACCATTTTCTAGTACCTATAGATACAGGTACTAGAAATCAGTGCGTTAAACTAATGCTAACGCAAATTGCTCCCAGTCAGCCTAGGCAGCAGGGGGCCACAGGTGGCAGGGAGAGGTGTCCTAGCCTTGCAGGATGCTGCCCGCCAGCCACACGGAGATCGGGACACATCAGCTCTTCTTCTACCCTAGGGAGATCAGGACCAGCTCCTATGCTTCCTGCTAAACTGGGGTTGGCACTTGGCAGAGCCTGGAGATCCCCCTGGCTGCTGCAGGGGGGTACACCAGGGCAGGAGCAACTATAGACTTAAGCACTTCGAATGGGAGCCAATTTGCTTCTGACAAGAGCACGTTCAGATGTGTGTTTGTGTGGGGAAGTGGGGGGGGGCATTAATTGCATGCATCAGGGTTGCCAGCTGTCCATAAATTTAAAAACCAAGACTAAAAATACCTTTCTGTAAAGTCAGTAAAAAAAGATGGAGCTGTTTGTAAGAAAACAAACAGACAAACAAAAAAACAAAATACTAAGCAACCAGGAGTTTGATGGACAGACCGAGATAGAGCAGAGCAGTGCTACATGGTGCCTGAATAGAAGCACAGCAGTCTTCAGGGCGCGCTCTCTCAAGGCTTGGTAGTCCACCGGAGTTGTTGTAGATGCCCTACCCTGGCTACATGCTTCTGCCCCTGCATCCTGTCACCTGCCTGTAACACTTCTGTTGCAGGGAGGCATATAGTCCTTCTTTGGGAGGCCTGGGCCAAAGCAGGGAGGGTGAGGAAGGGACGGGTAAGGCTGGGAGATGGAAGGGGTAGTACTGCAGTATGAGGTGCATTTGGGGGTATCAGAGTATAAGGTGAATAGGGGACTCCTGGGTTTTGGATATCATGGTGTAACATCATTTGTGCAGTCAAACAAGGTTGCCCATTCAAGATTTTTTTTTTAAACATAAATCTACATATTTTTTACTGTCACCCAAACTTTTTTACTATGGTTGGTGTTAATCCCTAAATTTGAACCTGGTCATTGTTCAGAGCCTGGCAAAAACATTTCAATTATATAAAATACGTATCAGTAAAAACACGTCAATTTGGTTGTCAGTATAAAGATTTCATATTATCAGTAAAAAAAATAGCTGTCTTGGTTTGTCCTCTTTTGGTAACTGTGAAGGGGAGATTTCATGAGCCCCTTAGTCTTGACTAGTTTTCAGTAGATAGCTAAAAAAAATTATATGCGGGCTATCATGCACTTGTAACCTGAACTAATTAGAAATCAGTTTGAAATTCAGAACACAGAATACTTCTGTCATGTTGATGGTGTGTGTGCATGTGTTTGTAAGTGAATGTACTAGCATCTATATCCAATTTTTTTTATTTTCTTTTTACTTTTAGTAACCTTATGGGTATGACAGAGCACACCACTGCTACACGAACCAATCCTGTGCATAAAGGACTAGTTTCCCCAGCATCAAGTGGGATTTTAAATCACATGTCTGTTCTTCATGAACATACATCTCCCATTCAGTGATGACTGTCATGTACCTTGAAGTTCTTTTTCCAAAGTTTTACACAGGTTTTCCCTTGCACATTTTAGTGGGAAAAGCTTTATTATTTCCAAAAACATCTCTATCTCTCTCACCCCTTCTCCTTCCTCTTCATCTCTATGAAGTTTGAGCTCTCATTACATTGGGAATGAAGTGTTAACGCCAATTGCAGCTTTCCTTCCTAAGCTTTTCCAGCCAGGTTTTGCCCTCCTTGCTCACCTGTGTGTTGGAGTCCCAGTACAGAATACCAAGTACTTCTCTTCATGAGTGTCATTGCTCTGATGTCATCCTTTTACCAAAATAGAGAAGCAATGTTTTTAGCAAGGGAACAAATGCACTATTTAAAGCTGCTTCTTAAAATAAGTTCCCACACACATTTGTATCGTGACATCATTATTTTAAAATTAGAACTTTTTTCTTAATATGATTCATAAAAAGAAATTGCACTTTTCTTGTACGGCATGGCAAAAAAAAACCCCAAACACTTAGGTGAATGGCTAAGCATATACCAGGTAGGTTAATTGTTAGTACCATCAACCTTTTTCCCCAGGCATTAAGGGAAGACAGCACAACAGCAGACTTTCTGGGCACAATTCTGTTTTACTGCTAAGGTATGCAAGTGACACTTGTGCAGTCTGAAGGTGTAAAAGTCACCCAATGACATTTTGTGGCACCTCACATAACAGCACCAATCTCATGTACATGGCTAAATAGTTGCCTTTGGGGCTACAGTTCAGTTCTATACAACTAAGTTGTCCGTACGTGGTATGCTTGGAAGTGATGGTATTGTGCCAGGGCTGTCCAAGTCTGTTTTACACTTCATGGCAAAAGCACAGTCTGGACATCTATTCCAGCCCCACAGGGAGGGAGTTTCAAGCAGGTGGAGCACCCTGCAGCGAAGCCTGCTCTCTGCCCTCAGTCCAGGTTATGCAGTTTTCCATCAGCCCCATGTAAACCACTAATAGTGGAGCTCAGATGTAGAATTTGGTCACCATGAAAAAATACATGAAATAGGGTGCAAAGACCATGTAATCAGATAGGACATACTGGGCAGTTGCAGATTAGGGGGTTGAGAGTAAAATAAAACAGGGAAGCTGGGGAGGAATGGAATTAAAGAAGCTATGGTTTCTCCAGTGTCCTTACTGGACTAGTATAATATCAATCAGTTGCTGTTGGTTTTTTATGTCTGTTGTAGAGTGCTGTTTTCTCAGTGACAGCGACTGCAAGTCCCACAATTTTGTAAGACATACTGCTACTAATATATCTTTGTTTTCAGCGACCCTACTTTTGGGTCTGAATTCACCCATTATCACAGCATTTTTGTGGGGCTGATGACCTAGGACTTTCACGTGCTCCCACCCCCTGTTTTAGGAACTGCTTACTTTGTCTGTAAACCCCAGCTCCTTTTCTGCAGAGCTGCTACCCAACCAGGCAGCCCCCAACCTGTACTGGTGCATGGGCTTGTTCTGTCCTAAGTGCAGGACTTTGCATTTGTCCTTGTTGAACCTCAGGAGATTCTTTTGGCCCAATCCTCCAATTTGTCTAAGTCATTCTGAATCCTAGTCCTACCTTCCAGTGTATCTACAACTCCCCACAGCTTGGTGCCATCTGCAAATTGCTGAATGTTCACTCCATCCCATCTTCCGGGTTGTTGATGAAGAAACTGAACAAAACCAATTCCAGGACTGATGCCTGGGGCACTCCATTTGATACTGGCTGCCCAGTAGAAATCAAACCATTGACCGCTCCCCTCTGAGCTGGATGATCCAGCTAGTTTTCTATCCACCTTACAGTCCATCCAACCCATACTTCCTTAAGTCACTTTTTAGATTGTTGTGGGTTTCAAGAAGCCCGAGTCCATATACCTAAGGCTTAGCAAGGCTTTCATATTACATCCACTGCTCTTCCTGCATTCACACAACCAGTCACTCAAAATAGAAGGCCCTTGGTGAATCCATGCTGACTGTTTCTAATCAGTCACCTTCAGGTGCTTAGATATAGGTGCCTTGAGAACCTGCTCCATGATTTTTCATTAGCCGTTTGAAGAAAGCCTCATCTACCTCATCCTCTTGGACTGGTGGTCTATAGCACATCTGCACCGTCGTCACCCTTGTTGCTCTCCCCTCTGACCCTAACCCAGAGACTTTCAACAGGCCTGTCTCCAGTTTCATACTAGAGCTCTGAGCAATCATACAAGTCTTTTGCATGAAGTGAAACTCCTCCTCTTCTTCTCCCCTGCCTGTTCTTCCTGAACATTTTATACTAATCCATGTCAGTGCCCCTGTCATGTGAGCTGCTATCCCAAGTCTCTGTTACTCCAATCACATCATAGTGCCGTGACTGTGCAAGGACGTCCAGTTCTTCCTGTTTGTTTCCCAGGCTCTGCGCCTTTGAGTACATACACCTGAGGTGGTTAGCCAATTGCCCTACTTTCTCAGGAAGAATGAAAAAGCTTCCTCTGTTGCTCCATCCTGTTTGTGCTTCCTCCAGGTCTCCCACTTCCCCACTTACCTCAGGGCTTTGGTCTCCATCCTATGGTGACCCTAGTTTAAAGCCCTCTTTATTAGGTTAGTGAGCCTGTCTGTGAAGATGCTGTTCCCTGTCTTTGTCAGTTGGATCCCATCTCTTCCTAGTAATCCTTCTTCTTGGAACAGCATCCCATGGTTGAAGAAGCCAAAGCCCTGCTGGTGACACCATCTGTGCAGCCATACATTGATCTGCTCACACCCTTCCCCTTGACTGGAAGGATCAAGGACAACACCACCTGAGCTCCTGCCCCATTCAGCTTTGCACCCAGAGCCCTGTAGTCACTTTTGATCTTGCTCAGGGTCATCCCTGGCAGTATCATTAGTGCCCACATGGATGAGCAGCATGGAGTAATAGTCAGAGGGCCAGAAGAACGTCAGTAATTCTTCTGTGACATCTCAGATCGGGGCTTCAGGCAAGCAGCAGATCTCTCTAGACAAAAGGTCGGGCTGGGAGATGGATATACATCTGTTCCCCCAGATGGGAGTCTCCAACAACCATCACCCATGTCCTTTCTCTTGATAGCAGTGGTTTCAATCCTCCCAACCTTGGGGAGGCTTGACATGGCGTCTTCCACCAATGGAATGTGCTCCTCCTCTGTTGCTAGGACTCTGTATTCTGTATTGCTGTTCTGTATTTTCTATTGAAGGAAACTGATCTTTTCACCATTTTTTTTTTTTTTTTTTTTTTTTTTTTTTTGTAGAAGCTAACAGTTGTTAGGTTCTAAACTTTTCTTCCGATGGGACACGTTGCTTAATCATGTATCCACAGGGAAAGACACTGTATGAGAGATGGGGCATAAACAGGTTGGGTGAGGAGGTGTATTGCTCACTTGTAGTGTGATTCTTACAATGGAAAGACTGCAATAAAGGCAGACAGAATAAGATCCTGGGAGCTTTGCTTTGTGCTCTCATGCCAGCTCACTATGGTGCTAGGCCAGTTACTTCTCCTTTCTCTGTTTTAGGTTTTCCATCTGTAATGTGAGGGGCGGGGGGAATATACCTACTTCACTGGGTTGTTGAAGATCAGTTCACATCTGAAGAATGCTTTCAAATTCTGGCATTAAAACTGCTGTATAAATAAACAAGTAAAGTCCAGAATCAAGGTTATTCTTGGGCCTGATTCTGACTTTACTTACAACTATATAAAGCTGAAAAATTGCATTAAAGATAGTAGCTACACTGGTGTAAATCCAGCTAAGTAGACTCATAATAGTTCTCATAATCTACATAGCTCTTGTTTTCTTGACGTTTCATTTGGCCCTTTCTTTGTATTGTTTAAAACTGTATTAAATACAGAGTTCTCTAAGTTAAGGATTTTTCCCCCTAATTTATCCTGATACAGCCTTCATTTCCCTTCACGAAGAAAATGACAACTGGAGTGAAAGCTAACTCTCCCTCTGCCCCCGCCCCCGCCCCACAAGATGCTGAGGTTTGCTAAATCAGTTCCATGTTATTATGTTGACATTTCCAACATCTTTATGTAGTACGTCGTTCGGCAATATATGGAATGAGAATATCAGCAGAGCATCTTTGTTTTTTTTCAAAAAAGAAATAAAATATATATCTAAATCCACCTCCAACACTCTGCCAAGTGACCCTTATGGTTCACTTGGCAGCTCAAAGCACACTAAAAACCCATTACACAGTTTGCACTGCGCAACTGCGTGCCCACGCACATATCTCTATGCCTTTACCCCTAGCCACTGCCTTTCTCAGAGGGTCTGCTATTGAAAAAGTCTATGCCAGACCCCTCTCCATCAGATGATCTCTGCCATTTCTTTCCTGTCGTCCTCTTATGTCTTCCTGGAGTACCATTACATTTTGCTCAGCCCCATTTTAATACAGTCCTTGACTGTGGGGTCTGAGTGTCTGTTTATGGGCATGTTCCTGGCTTTCCACAGCAGCAGAGTACAAGGAGCACCATTAGCCAAGCTGTGTGAATGTTAGACCAGGTAGCGCTAGGGCTTTGTCTGCCCTTTTCCTCAGACTTGGTAGAATTAAGCTACTTTGGATTGGCTGCATTGACCCAAGATATCATTTTGCAAATCTCCTTAACTTTAGACGGATATAGTTCTGGTCCACAGGCTTCTTGTGTTGGATGCTGAGGGTCACGGGGAAGATTCCCACTCTTCCCATCAAAGAGTTAATTTTCACATAATCATCTCATTCTTTTTCTAAGAGGAGTTTCTCTGTGGCAGCCTTCAGGGCCATTGGGTAGGATGGGTGGTTGTGTGTTCTGGCAACTGCTTTGCAATGTGAAATAAACACCCTTTCACATAATGGCACTCATTGAGCATTGTGCCTGGGAACTGATCACGACATATGTCAGCCCAAGGCTGGGTTAGTTTCCTCCTTTTTCAGTTTAGCAAAATATTTATATAGTGTCTTCTAGTAAAACAGTTCCTAGTATAACTGTTGAGTAAAACAGCTCTGGAACTGCTTCTGCTACTCCATCTACATTCAGCGTTTCATAAGTACCTTTTAAAATAGTGAGTACAGACTGGCTGCATTGACTGTTAAACTACCAAATTTGTTTTCTTTGATTTAGATTCATTCTATTACTACAATAATATTCTTGCAAATGTTATTGTTTCTTTAAGTAACTGGAACATAGATTTAAAAACAGAACGCCCTGCACACCATTCCAAGGTTTGGACTCGTAGGCATACAGGAGCTAATAAGGAGGCTAGAGAAGCCCTCTGCTGAGGTTTGCATTGCTGCAGTCTTTGACCTCAGGCATTTCACAATCTGTGATTATCATGCCTGATAAGAAGAGCTTCTCTACTGAGAGGAATTTTAAAGATAATCATTTAAAAAGTTACGGTCCTCAGGGAAAAAAATAGTAAAAAAAGAACCTTGATTGGCCATTTGGAAATGCAATACTCTAATGTCACCCAGAAACGGGCTGAGTTTTAAATATATGCTTTTCTGGTGCAGTCCTCAGTATAAGAGTACTAAAGGATTGGAAAGAATCAGTATGGTTTCTGGCCTGTGATGGCTGTTGCTCAGGGGTAGCTACTCCACCATGTCATAGTTGTTGCTTGTCCCCAAAACAATTGCAGCTGGGAAGTCTGTGTTAGACGTTCTGAAGGACGACTGAATAGAAATTACTTTTCACAGAACACCTTGTCCTTTGGTCAGTTTAAGTCACTTGAGTTGAAATGTATTTCTGTGATCGCAAATACATTTCAAGTCGTAATCATCAGATAGGAGTGTTTGTAGGGATCTCTTCTCAACCCAGTACTATTCGATAATCTGGAAAAAAAAAAAGTATTTTATTTCTGATAAAGTTTGCAGGTGACAAACATATTATAATAAGGAAAGGTCAGTTATACAGACCAATCTAGGACATTTGGTAAACTGCATTTTTCTCTGCAACATGTTTTAATACTGCCAAACACGAGGTCATGGATCTAGGAAATAAGAATGTAGGTCACATTTTATATGGTGGATAACTGTATCTAAGTGCATTGTTATTGTACATGATGTGGGTGAATGGTAAATAATACATTGAACAGGAGCTCATACTGTGGTCCTGTCACTAAGGGATTTTGATACTTAGATGTAGTAACTAGTAGGAGGGATTCTGTGATCTGTGTTATGCAAGAGGTCAGACTGCACGATTATGATATCTGTTATTAATCTGTGAATTCCCCATGATATAATGCAATCACATTTTGAAAACTTTCCTTGTAATTTCTGTGTAAATGGCTATTCCTGAGAAGTTCAGGATACTAATTGTCTTATGTGATCACTCATTTTGATTCAGCGTCAATCTGGTATATGTGAGCCGAGCTAGCCCAGATGCATGTTACTGTCAGAAGCTAGAAGAATCGGAACGCATGGCAGAGAGAATGCCTTCTCTCTAATCAAAGGTCACATATATTTGGCACTTTCTTCTTTCTTAGCCCAGGACAGTTGAGTGAATGTGGAAAAACTCTGTACAATAGGGAGATGTAGTCATCTTTTTGTAAATAATGGAGGTCACAATTGCAACCATTTCTTCACAAGTGGTTTATTTTTTACTCAGATGATTAATGGATTGATTAAATATTCTCCATTTATTTTTAGTTTTATTTGATTTTTTTACCACATTGGGTGGGTAAAGGATGACAGCATTGGATCACATAACTGTAGGTTTCTGAGATAATGGTGCTCTGGCTAAAGGCGCAATATTGTCAGAGGTGGTCTTTAGGACCAGCCTACGGGCATTGACCATGCTGGTATCTACATTGCTCCTACAGCACCACATACTGGCCAGCTGGTGCCTTAGCTTTGAGTTGGGTTATAGGTAGGGACCTATCTAATTTGCAGGGGCTGCCCCTTGTTTCTCAGTCCAAGCATGGCACCAGTTACCATTTTTGTGGTGGAGTGCAGTGGGGCCCCCCATGCCTCTGGCTGAGGGGGCCTGGAAGTCCCTCTCCTCCCAGGAGAGTGATAGATAGTCATCTGTCACTCTCCAGGGAGGGGCAAGAGGGCCTCCAATGCCTCTGATTGGTTAAAGGACCCCAGGCATCCCGCCCTTCCCTTGAGGAGGAAAAGGGGGAGGTGGGGGGCTTCTCTTCTTGCTTTTCATCCAGATTATGCATATTTGTAAAGGGAAATTATTGCTCATGAAATATATCCTCTTTTTACACAAAGGTATAGTGTGTGTGTTGTTTTTTTTTCTATTTTTTAGTTTAGCTTATTTTTTTTTTCCCCAGGAAAGTGAAGTGTGAGGCTCTTGGTGAGCTTTATAGTCTCTGAGCAAAATGTTTGTTGTTTCCATTAAGATAATGGCTCTGGTAATCTGTTGGCAATTTAAGCCATAGGAGATATCACCTTAAGTGGGTTTTCAAGACATTCCAGTCTTTAAAATTGTTGCAAAGCAGGGGGTACCATTAGAGGCAGTAATCCTAAAGCCCTAGACCCCCTGCAACTTCTAGAACTACATTCTGAATCCATTTGGAAAAGGGAAATTTGTTTCCATTTAAATGTAAAAAAAAATGGCCAACCAACTCCTAGCAACTGCAGCCAACTCTAAAGTGTTCTTAAGAATCCCTTCAATTATTTCTGTTGGATACATTTTAATTCTACTTAAAAAAATAAAAAAAACCCCAGCAGGTAAACTTCACAGAGAGTCAGCAGCCTAACACAGAGTCCAGGCCATCAGATTTCTTTGATAACTATACCCTCAGTGATATCTGCCACCTCCTTAGGATTTAGGGGCCAGATTTTTATAGAGATTCAAGTGTCTCAGTATTTTTAAAATTTGTAACCTATATTGCCTCAGAGTTATTCTTACCCAGCATACTGATTGGATCAGTTGTGAAGTGCTATGACACTTTGGAGATGTGAGTCATTATGATCTCTAGCATAAGCTCATTTCTTAATAGGAGTATGTACTAGATCCTGGTCCATTAGCAGTTATAAGTAAATTCTGTCTAGTTTATTAAGAATGAAAGCAGGGCTGTGCATCAGTGGAAAGGTGAGATTCTCCAAATGTATGTTTAGCTTAGCTAAAATCATCATGATACGGCAGTTCTTGGTATACAAAAGTAACTCTGCTTTTTTCATCTTGTTGCTAGTTGCTGTTGAGATCATGGGAAGACCATTTTCCCTTTTGATTTGCAGAGCTAGGACTCCCCATCTGTAATTTGACGGCACATTAATTTAGATACTGCCCAGCTTCCCTTTCCTTCCACAGATTCTTTCACTGTGCACATTGAATTGTTCAGTGAAATGCCAGCGCAAGTCAAGAAAATGATTTTCACAAATAGTTGGGCAATAGGGGCATGTGAAGTGGGCCCTATCCAATTTTGATTCAGCCTGAATTGGGGATAGTGATTTGATTAATTGATTCGGATTACCACCCCTTATGTCATTCAACCAAATCTGAATCTGAAGATTTGAAGCTGATTTGGAGAATCAGTGATTTGGCCATAGACACAGCTTTAAAATTTGTTTTTTTACATACCTTGAGGTAATAGGCATAGCTTGTGAACCCTGTGATACTGGGGCACATGGAGTACCCCACAGGTGTGTGTGTGTGGGGGGGTGGGCCTCCATGTGCTTCATGGCAAACCTGGAAGTGAACCAGAACCATGTGCTTCTGGTCCACTTCCAGGTCCATGGGGGAGCATGCAGGCCCCCTCTCCCCCCCCATCCTGTGCTCCCCCAGCTCAGTGATCAGCCATGAGGGGACCCTGGGTGTCCCCCAAACTCGACCTAGGAGACATCATTTGTCAAGCTAGGGAGAGGGCGAGGGGCCCCCCAGCATGCTCCCCAGCAGACCTGAAGTGGGCTGGAAGTGCTTCTGGTTCACTTCTGGGTCTGCTGCTGAGCATGCTGGGGGGCCCCCCACACTCCTGTGGGATCCTCCATGTGCCCCAGCATCACAGTGTTAACGAGTTGCCTCCTACCTGGAGTTATGTAGAAAAATCAGTTAAAGCTGTGTCTCTGTCCGAATCCCCGAATCTTTCCGAATCTCTCTGAATCGATTTGGAGGATTCCGATTCGATTTGGAGAGATTAAAGGGTCCTCTGATTTGATTGAGATTCAGAGATTTGGCCACTGAATCAGGCCAAATGTCTACCGAATTGAATCGGGGACCAAAGCTTCGCGTAGCCCTATTGGGCAGCTCATCAGGAAAAGGAATGTGTGATGTCAGTGTGCGTGTGGGTTAGTTCTGCTTGATATTGTATGATGGAGAGTTAACGATCTTATGAAACAAAACAAGCAGTAAATACTTATTGGCAAAATATTGCAGATCCCAGGCATTACTTTAAAAAGAGAGTTTGATGCAAATGAGAAATACAAATAGATGTGTGCCAACCTGTTGAAACCTGCAGGTGTATAGTACAGTACTTTATGTAACTGCATTTCTGAATTGAGCACTGTCTAGGAGTTAGGGTGTGGGGATAGGAGAGTTGTGATCAATATTTCATCTAATGAATGAAAACTCTGTTATTCAGAGACAATTCTGACTAGGGTGGTGAAAATATAGCCAAAAACTGCCGTGTATTTTCCTTCATTTCCGCAATGAGTGGTGGTACTGCAGGTTCCTCTGGGGACTGGTTTATGAGGAACAAAAACAGGAAGAGGTGGACACACTGCTGATGGGGTCTCTACACAAATATTTTCATTCGTCTACAAGAAGTATCTGTTAATAGGAGACCAATCACCTGGAAATTAACCAAAATACATTCTGTTTTTCATTAAATGCTGCTCCATTTCCCTTGCACAAGGTGTATTTTTGTGTCCATGTACAAGAGAGTTTTGTAGAATTTGTGATGACAAGGGGGGAAAACACAGTTCAGACTTGATTCTTTTCTTCCTACAAAGTTAACAACTTTACCTTGAAACTCAGTCGTGTTTTTTCTTCTTTTAAAGAAACCTATGTTTTGCTTACTTTAAAATTATTCCTACCTTTTTGTGACTTGGCTAAGCCTTTTTTATTCTGATTTTGAATCTTAAATGTGATAATTGCCTTCTTAACTAAGTGCCGCTGCTTTGAACTATAGCAAGACCAGCACTTGACTATAATAAGAGGTATATTCTCTACACATTGTGTCTACCTGTGAATTGCAATACAGTCTTTATCAACAGCAATGTTGTTAGGGTTCAAAATGTGTATATGTACATTTAGTCCCTCCAAAAGGAGATTTGAGGAACACAGTAGGTGGAGGATTGCTGTCCCTGGGAGCAGACAGGAGAGCAGCTCCCTGCTGTAACTCACAATGCATTGCAGAAAGCGTTCTGAGTTAAAGTGGTTCCCTGGGCCAGACAGAAGTTCATTGTTGGGTCTGGGGGTGGGGGGAAGCTGGGGGGCAGAGTGCTGCTGGGAAATCCAGCTGCTGACTGCCACCCTGCAGCTGGCTTCCCTTAGCAGTGACCCCTCCTCCTTCCCAGCTGGGTTGCTGTTTTCAGAATGGGAGGGGGGAAGGAAGCAGAGGGAGATAGTTGTAGGGTTTCCTCAGTTAGCGCTGGAGAGTGGGGTGGGTGGATTGGAGAGTGTGTGTGTGTCCGTCCCAAAGTGAAGACCACCTATCTCCAGCTCTGGCTGAAAAAAAAGCACAGACCAAACTCCCTTTCTTCTCTCCCATTCTGAAAACAACTCTGAGGCTGGCGGGCTGGCAGGCAGACACAAGTTACTGAAGACGCTATGTTTTGAAATGTCTTCACCTGACATAATGTAATGAGAGGTACATAATGCCTCATGTAATGAGGGTTCAGATTTCCATGGGATCGGATGCTTTTAAAATGCTTTGCAGCTGTGCACTTCTGTTTGGTCACAGCTGTAGAGCACCTTCAGGGGCCAGATCAGGCAAAAATGTCATTTCTGTCTGTGCTGTATGATGTATGTACCTGACCTGTAGTGGCACTTCAGTCTTCACAGCTGTCAATCCAGCACTTTTCAACAACCCCAGATTGACTTAAAAAATATTTATCTTGAGAAAAGTTTGCTTAATTAAACTGATTCCTGTACCAATTCCCCCACTAGGAAGTGAAAACATGGTGAAGATTTTATCAAGGAAGCTTTTCAAGACACGGGCTGGCACTGGGGACAAGCAAGCACTTGCTCCCAAGTACAGCATGGTTTTTGTGTTTGCTTTTTTTTTTTTTCCTAGTTCTGTTATGCGACCAAATAAAGATAAATGTAAAGGTGTGCTTTTAACAAGCCAAGACTTTAACAAGCCAATACTGTTTCTGTAAATAGAGGTTTGCCAGCCTGGTGTTGGGATTAGAGTCTCTCTATTGCCTTTGGAGAATAATAGGACCATTTTCCTCTCTATTTTGCTTTTTCTGTCTCTTCCCCCTTTTTTTTTCCCCAGCCAGGCCAGGAAGAACTGTATTGTCTGCAGCATGATTCAGTGGAAAAGCTTTCTTTGTTGGATAATTTTGAGTGAGATTGCAGGGTTTTACACTGTCCTGGTGCTTACACAAGATCCAAAATCTCCTTGCACTTGCACAGCACCATACTTTGTTATTGTTGTTGCTATTAAAAAGTCATATCTTACCTTGCAAGTATGAATTACTATAGCACTGGACCAGGGGTCAGCCACATTTTGCATCAGCGCCGTGCTATTGGAGCTTAGCTCTGAGTGAGGCTTCTTCCGCCTGAGACACCGCTAGAGCTGGAGCTGGAGCCATGCAGCCACCGCCAATACTCTCCATCCTCATAGTGCTGCTGCCACTGACCAGTGGCATCCCTCAGGGTTCACTACTCAGACCGGTGCTTTTCAGTGATTTGGATTCAGGGATTTAAAGCAAACTGGCAATCTGGTGTCTTCCGCAAGCTTTATGGGGGAGTTTGGTCATGCCCAAGGACAGGCTAGCAATATAGGCTGATCTGGACAGGCTCACAAGGTGGGAGGATCTTAACCTGATGATGTGTAACATGGAGAAATACAAAGTGCTCTGTCTGGGAAGAAATATTCCGCAACACACTTACAGGCTTGGCAGTGCTCCACTTGCCAGCACCACAATTGAACAAGACTTGGGTGTCACGATAGACCACAGAATGAATATGAACCACAGATGCAATGCCGTAGCTGGCAGAGTTAATCAAATACTGACATGCGTGTATTGATGCATCTTGAGCAAGACTAAGGATGTCATCCTCCTGCTCTGCTCGGCCTTGGTGAGACCACAGCTGGAGTACTGCATCCAGTTTTGGGTGCCACACTTTAGGAAGGATGTAGAGAAGCTTGAGAGAGTCCAAAAGAGGGCTACACACATTATCAGAGGTCATATAAGAGAGCAAGTCATACAAGGAGAAGCTGAAAGACTTGGGACTGTTCAACCTGGAGAAGAGAGGACTCAGAGGAGACTTAGTGGCAGACTATAAGTATATTAGGGGAACACATCATGGCCTGGGGGAGCATCTGTACATCAAGGCATCCCAGGGGAGGACAAGACACAGTGGGCACAAACTGATTAAAGATTGCTTCAGATTGGACATAAGGAAAAGCTTCTTTACAAGTCAAGTGCCAAGTGTCTGGAACAGACTCTCCTCAGAGGTAGTATAGTCACCCACCCTGGTGATCTTCAAAAAGTGTCTTGACGTTCGCTTTGCTGGGGTCATCAGACCCCAGTAGTTTTTCCTGCCCAGCTGCAGGGGGGCTGGCCCCAATGATCTTGGAAGGTCCCTTCCAGCCCCTAACATTTATAAATCTATGAAAGATGGCCACTGTGTTGAACATATAACTATATTAAACATAGTTTTAAGATACGAAGTAAGGAAAAATCACCCATCCAACAGAAAGTGTGATGGAAATTTCAGGCTGTGGTTGACTGAAGTAGGATTTAAACATTACGCTAAGGTTAATATCCACAGTTTATGAAAAGGGAAGTGGAAACCTTTATGGTCAAAAGACAGCACTTCTAGCAACCTAACCACTGTTTCCTAATTCGGCATCACCCAGATTTCCTTAAGGGCCACCAGCAAAATATTGACCTCCCATCTAACCCTGCTTAGCTCCTGAGGCCTGGTTGGAGTGGTATGATTGATTGTAGACAATCCACAGCAGCAGGAGATTATCCACTTTGAGTGCTCTGTGCTCTGCTGAGTGGTCTGTAAAAGTGAGGGAAAATATGAGAGTCATTTTTTTTTCTATGGAGAAAATAAGCCAACTGCTTTGCTCTGGCTCAAACTTTCTGGCTAGGTGTTCTTATGTAGGCCAAATAGGTCACACCAGTAATTTTGGAAATAATAATTATAAAAAAAAAGTTGGAAAGAGAGATAGCAATACTACCTCATGGAAGAAAATGACTATTTCACTGCTCCTGCATATAGACATGCATAATTAGGGATGGTTGTAATGGCGCCATCACAAAGAGGAAAAAGAGACTGCTTGTATTGCTGGCGTCGTAGATCTCTTAGTTCAAGTGTTAGGGGTCAGGTTCTGGAAATAAAGGAACCAGAATTGTAGTCCCAGG
Organism: Caiman crocodilus; assembly: GCA_030014935.1. Taxonomy (NCBI): domain Eukaryota; kingdom Metazoa; phylum Chordata; order Crocodylia; family Alligatoridae; genus Caiman; species Caiman crocodilus. The sequence continues at coordinate 5,357,167 of JAGPOW010000145.1, forward strand.
TTTGCTGGCTAATCATTCTCTTCCTGGCCTCCTTTCTTGAGGCTTTGTGGTTTTATCCTCTCACTTTTCTCCTCTCAGTTACTCAGTCCTCACTCTGGCAAGACCCCATCGGCTGTAGTGGTAGTTTTCCCTGAGGAGAGCTGGTATGATGGATGGTTCTGCCTCTAGCTGATCTCAGTGTTAGCTCTATGGCAAGGGAATGAATTTTGTAGAAGCCAGGCAGTAAGAAAGATAATCTCTCATTTCCAGCGGCTGGTATGTGGAAGTTTGCAGCACCTGTCTTCTCTATTTCCCTTTCCCTGTTCCCCCCAAGAAGAAAGCACCAAGCCCAAAGAAGGAATGCTTTTAATATTATATTCTATGGAAACTTTCAGCGGGACTCATGTTGGTTTTGCCTAAGCTGCTAAGGAATGCTGTGGTGAGCAGGCGAGTCAGTCATCTCCGCAAGGAGCCAAGTCGACTGTGGCTTGCATGAGCAGAGCAGCAAATGCACAATTTACATTTTTTTTTTTCATTTCAATAACCTACATTTCTAACAGAATGCTTTACATTTTCCAATCTGCTTTTCAGGTGACTCTCACCTTTGCCGGTGGCTGGCATTTCAGATCTGGCCAAAAAAAATGCCTTCGTGATCTTAAAGAGTTTGCAAAAAATGTTTTACTTTTTTCATCAAAGGGATAAAATGACAAGGACGTATGGGTATTTGGGTTTTATCATATATATTTTCTTTAATAATATATGTAAAGCAAAAAATTCTAAAGGGAAAAAGAAATGTGTGTGGGCTAATTAAAATAAAGTTAGGCCACTAATCTAATATTATGAAAACATACCCTTCTACTATGAATTACTGGTCCTCTTTTTGGCCCATTCGTACAGGTTGTAGGCTTTTATAGTCATCAGCTGCAGAGCTTTCTACTAGCTCCAGCTGTAAGATCTTATGCTCTGAGCTCTGGACTCCCCTGGTTTAATTATCCATGTGTTGGCCAAAATTGGCCATTACAAGGTCTAAAAGCAGTGAATTTGTAGGTAGTGATGCAAGGATGTCCTTTTATCAGCCCTGACTTGGAAAGGGAAAGAATTTTAAAGGAAGAGTGGATAAAATAGTTTGGAGAAGCAGAAAGGTCATTGTGCCTTTACTTAATATTTGGGTCCTACTTTGAATTTTCCATTTGTTAAGTATTTTCACCCTTTCTCTTTCCCCTAGTTGGAAGCAAGGAGGTGAGACGTTTTACATGAAAATTCATGTCCCCAAATTTGCAGACCAGTGGGGCACAATCCTACAAACCCCCTTCATTGTGGACCCAAATTTTGGGATCGGATCCCAAATTTGTAGCTGAAGGTAGTTACACACTTGGTCAACTGAAACTGAATGTTTTGAGTTTCATTCAATACTGGTGTGTGTATTATAGGGCTGTGTGAAGCTTGGGTTGCCAATTTGATCTGGAGGAGATTTGGCCTGTTTTGGTGCCTGAATCTTGGCCTCCTGATTAAATTTGGATTCAAATAAAAAGGTCCAAATCTATTAGAAGCCCCCAAATTGATTTGGAAAAGCTTCAGAGATTTGGCAATTTGGGGAGCTCCTACTTGCTGCCGCGGGAAGCTGGACCTGGACTCCGTGTCGGTAAGTAGGAGGCGGGGCAAGGGGACCATGGGGGGGACCCCCACCAGGTCCTATCCCCTGACACTTGCCTGCTTTCCCAGCCCTGTCCATAGTTGCCCTGCCCGGCCTCAGCACCCTGGTGCTTAAAAAAAAAAGAAAAAAAGCCCCACACTCACTGGCTGGTACAGCAGCCGTCAGGGCCTCTGAAGGCTTGTGGCAGGGCCTCCCATGCAGTGCAGGGCAGTGCGGGGGAGCAGGAAGCACCTCCCCCACCTGACAGCAGCTGGTAAATGACTTTTTTTTAAAGTGCCAGGATGCTGGGGCCAGGTAGAGCAGCCATTGATGAGTCTGGGAGAGCGGGCAGGCGATGGGGCCTGTTCGATTCAAAGATGCGGCTGATATGACGGCGGCCAAATCTCTGAATCAGATTTGGCCGAATTGATTCAGGACAGTGATTCAAATCATCAAATCAAATCCGTCCTCCAAATCGGTCAAATCTAAAGCAAGTACTAGTCACTTCGCACAGGCCTAGTATATAATATATACACAAGAAGACACATTTAGGCCCTAATTTTCATAGATTTCATAGATATTAGGCCTGGAAGAGACCTTGTGAGATCATTGGTTCCCTCCCCAATGATCTGCCCCAATGGGCAAGAAGTCACCTGTGGTCTGATGATCCCAGAAAGATAAGCATCCAAACGTTTCTTGAAGGTATCTGAGATAGGTGCTTGAACCACTTCTGCAGGGAGTCTATTCCAGACTTTGGAGACTCAGATGTTAAAGAAGTTTTTCCTAATGTCCAATCTAAAACAGTCTTCAAGCAGTCTGTGACCGTTAGGCTTTGTCTTCCCTTGGGGTGCTGTGGTGAGCAGATGTCTCCCAGTTCCTGATGCACACCCCTTTATACTTATAGGCTGCCACCAAGTCCCCCAAAGCTTTTTCTTCTCTAGGCTGAAGAGTCCCATGTTGCTCAGACTCTTAACCTCTAATCATGCACATGGCTCTCCTCTGGACTCTCTCAAGCTTTTCCATGTCTTTTCTAAAGTGTGGAGCCCAGTTGGCAAAGACATTGTCATTACTTTGCAAAGTTTTTTTTATAGCAAAACTAGGAGAGTTTAACAAATCAGAAAAGTGGTGATTTATACTTAATTTGCACTAAGCTAGATGACAAAACAAGGTTCAGGTCAGTGGAGAAGCACACCCCAAATATGATCCACTGTTTTACATGGACACATTCCGTGCCCTTCCTCATACTACTGTAGTTACTCGAATACCAGATACATTTACTAGAATACAAGACAAGGGTTTTTCCCCTTCAGCATGGGAGAAAAAAAGCCCTTTGTCTTATATTTGAACACAAGGAAACATTATTAAATGAATTGTTTACAATAAACCTTGCTCTAAAAGCAGCACGTGCTCAGTAATGGAAAACAACTATCAAGTTGGTTAAATACAGTCAATACTGAGCATGACTATAAAACATGTGGCCCATATTGGGCAAACGTATTGATGGGAACCTTTTTTTTTTAATTTACAAATTTTATTAAGAACACACATCACACTTCATTCTACACTTACTGAAATTGTCATTGGCGATCTCTCAAGGTTGAGGATGATCGTTGATCACTCCCACAGGTCAAAGGGTTGTAGATGAGTCTGTATTGTAGTACATATTGGACCAGTGGGAGAAGCCTGCGTGCAACTTGTTTTACATGAGGATGCTGTTGCACATTGGCAACCACGTGGATCTTAGTGGAGGAGAAACCTATTTTCAGTGGCTTGGAGATCCAAGCCAACTGGGGTTACACTTTAATTACAGCCTTTGCAGGTGTTAAGAAGTATGCATTCTCCATCCACCTGCTCCACTCTTGAGGTCTTTCTGTTGTGTTGGACTGCTCTTTATCTGATACTTCACCTTTGACTTACCACCATTGGTGACCCTACTGGGAGTATAAGGCTCCTGACAGTGTTGCTTTTAGGGTCATCAGGACATGCAAGCCTCTCCACCCCATCAAGGCAGCAGTCCACGGAGAGGATCCTTCGGAACTGAAATATATCATTGATCAACGTCGTATTTCAGTTCGTGCCACCCCAGTTTCAGGCACTCTCTTTCAATGAAAGCCAATTCCTTAAAAACCGAGAGGTTTCTTATTTTCCATCAACTAGTTTTAAAACATGCTAATAAAGTCCTTATTGACATTTCCTTTGATTTCTTTGGTATGAGTCCATATAGTACCATCTCCCACATTAACAGGTTTATTTTGGTGACGCTCATAAAGCATCAGACTGTTTCCTACACCACTTTTGCATATGTACACTCCCAAATCACATCTCACAGTTTCTTCTTCCATATCCCTCTCCTTTGGGCACCTTGATGGACTCATCAAGCCCTGTCTGTGTTGAACCTCTCTCACCAGCAAGATATTTCTTACACCCATCCATGCTAGGTCAGTATGTTTTAGCTGTTTACCCACTGCCACTCCCCACACCATCTTCTCTTGTTCTTATTGCCTCTCACACTTCCTCCTGCTTTTCCACCTGGGTACCACCTTCTTCCCATACCACTTCTAATTCCCCTGTGAGCTTCTTCTCTGTAGCTGAAAAGTAAGCATGCTTTGTTTTCTCCTGGCCAGGGTGCTGGCACTAAAAATATTTTTCCCTCACTCTTCTTTTAAACCAGCTTTCTGTTTCTTGCCTTGTTTCTTCTAGTTCTTCTTATACTCGTCTTCCTTCTGTGGCTTCCTTTAGCAGCTTCTGCATCTTTCTTTGGAGTTTTGTAAGATCTTTTGCTCTTTTTTTCTCATGGTTCTTCAACCTTCCTTTCTGAAGAGTTCTTCCTTCCTCTTCCTCACCATCATCCTCCATTTCCTGGTACTCTTAAAATAATTTATTCAGTGTTCTCCACTGCTCTTAATGTCTTATGTATGCTTGGCACATCTCATCTTGTACTAATCACACATTTAACTTCCACATTCCTCTTCCCCTTACGGGGCTCTTACCAAGACTCATTTCTATGTTCAGCATTGAGTGATCGCTAAATGCCACACTTACGGTTTCTTTCTTCCTGATCTCTGCTCCTTTTGATACAAATACAAAGCTTATTTGTGATTTGCTTCTTTCCACTGGGGTCAGTTCTAGTGAAAACTTTCTTCCCTGCTTACACATCTCTTAGTAACTCTTCTTTAATTATGTTTGTTAAAAATCTGTATGAACTGTCTAAAGTTCCATCTCCCACTTCTCCTGTTCTGTCACCTGCTTCTATTATGCAATTGAAGTCCCCTGCTATTATCTGCGATCTCCCTCTGACCGCATCAGCTGCCTGCTTTCTTCCCTTCCTTCCCACTCCAGGAGTTCGTATACATTGAAAACTCCTAATTCTGTTCCCTTGACTGATAATACAATTCTCTGCAGTTTGCCACTCATGATGTTTTCCACCTGCTTTGCTTTCACCTCTGGTTTCTTGTATTGCGACTCCAGCTGCTTTGTTTTCATTTGTCCCTGACTGTGAGGACAGGTCCCATCTCCACCTTTTTTCCCCCCAAAGCGCTTATAATCCCTTTCTCCTGGTATCCCACATTCTTGTAGGCAGATTGTGTCTGCCTTTACTTGTTTTCTCACCTCTCCACCACTCCCCCCTTTCCACACACCCTTACTTTGGCCTGGAGCCCAGGGGAGTTAATGGCAGGAAGCTACTCTCTACCTCTGACTCCAGCTTGCCTCCCTCTTTATCAAATTTCTGTCCTTGCACTTTCTTTCATTCCCTGCCTGTCCCTTTGACTCTTTTGCTTACTCTATCTCCACTTCTGCTGTCTGCCAAGTTTCTTCCTTCTTCCCTTCTCACACTTCCATGGATTTTGATCCTTTGTTTGCTGTTCCCTCCTCCCCTTCCATTTGTCTCCGGTTCTCTCTCCTGCAGCCTCTGTTAGAGAGAATCCACTTCCCCCCATCTCTGCCTCACCTGCCGTGGAGCCTTCTCTACCTTTCTTATCTTGGTCTTTCCCTTTTCCTGTTCTATGCTGTCCCTTTCCGATCCTTGTAGTTGCTCAGATATCTGATTTTGGTTGCAAAAGCTGTTGGGCACATACAGTACAAGTGTCTGTCCCCTCCACCCCCAGAAAATGTTACATTTTATGAACCCCTGGCACTCTGTGCCCCATCCCTTCAAACCTATAACACTGTGAGGGGACAGTGTGTACCAGGTGCCCTTCCTTCCTGCATCTGCTAGATAGCTTTGGTTGCCCATGGTATATTGTACAATCCCAATGTGGCTCTATCTGGGCCACTGACAGGAGGTGCTACACCCCACCTGGGCTCCACTTTGTTCTTTTTTTAAACACTGCTGGAGTCCTCCAAGATCTCATCCAAATACCATATCCGTCCCACACTTTCTTTACCCACAGAACTCTTTGCGCACATTTTTCCAGACCTCTTTCTATGTCTTCTGCTTTAAATATATCTTCATGCATTCAGACAATGATCACTTTTCCCTTGACTCGTCTGCTGCTACGAACTTTAATCCTTTTAATTCCTCCCTCCCCACTTCCTCTGCATATGTCTCTTCATATTTGTTCTACACTTCTTTGTTCCAATAAATCAGTTGCCATGTCTTTTGGTTGGAGAAAGTGACCATGCTAGCGAGATGTTCTGCCTGCACCTCCCAGTATCTCAAAAAGTACCTTCTTCACAAAATCTTTACAAAACCATATCTGTTCGTTGTCGAATTCATTCTGCACCCCATAGCTGGTTAAAGTTGCCGTAATCCATAGTCTCCACTCCAGACTGGCATCTCGCTGTGTCTCTTCCATATCTTCTCACCATGCCGCTCCCAGTGAGCTGAACTTTCATCACTCTCTCCAGCTGCTCCCGCTCTCCTCTGCTCCTCTGGCCTTGTCTCTCTCACCTCCACCTTTTTTGCTGCTGCCTCTGTTGCTGCCTCTAGTGGTGCTTCCGTCTGTATCTTTGCTGTATTCTTTTCTCGCCATTTTGCTACCTTTATCCACCGTCCGTCTGTCTCCAGACATTTATTTTGCTCTTCAGGACCTGGGGGTTATAGCGGACAATAAGCTGAAGATGAGCCAACAGTGTGCCCTTATTGCCAAGAAGTCTAATGGCATTCTGGGCTGCATTGGTAGGTGTGTTGCCAGTAGGTCAAGGAAAGTGATTCTTCCCCTCTCTTCAGCACTGGTGAGGCCAGATCTGGAGTACTGTGTTCAGTTTTGGGCCTCCCACTACAGAAGGGATATGGACATATATTGGAGAGAGTCCAGCAGAAGGTAACAGAAATGGTAAGGGGGCTGAGGAACATGACTGCTGAGGATAGGCTGAGGGAATTGGGATTATTTAGTCTGGAGAAGAGAAGACTGAGAGGGGATTTAATAGCAGCCTTCAACTACCTGCAGGGTGGTTCAAAAGAGGATGGAGCTGGACTGTTCTCAGGAGTGGCAGATGACAGAGCAAGGAGCTATGAGCTCAAGTTGCACCAAGGAAAGTTAAGGTTAGATATTAGGAACAATTTTTTTTTACTAGGAGGATAGTAAAACACTGGAACAGGTTACCCAGAGAGGTGATGCAAGCTCAATCCTTGGAGGTTTTTAAGACCCTGCTAGAGGCTAAACAAAGCTTATATAAACATGATCTCGTTGGGGATGGTCTTGCTTTGAGCAGGGGGTTGGACTAGATGACCTCCTGAGGTCCCTTCCAACCCTAATTTTTTGTGATTCTATGATTTTTCTTTGCACTTTCTGGTAGTGATCGACCACTGCTATTGTTTTCAGCTTTGGGTTTCCTTCCTCCGCTCCTGCCATCCTGATTCTTTGTTGATCTCTTTCTCTGACGTTAAGGTAGCAGATTCCTACATAAGGATAGGCTAATGAAACTCATCTGAAGATGCTACTGTTCATTTTGTGCCGTTCCCCTCAGTACTGAATCTTTTCCAAGTCTTGGTGAGTGACTAGACTAACTACACTTCTGCTTCATTCCCACAGTTGAGCTGTACTTTTCTTTCCCATTTTCAGTGATTCCTTTTTCTTCACCAGCCTTAACTGTCTGTCAGACATCACCAAAGAGGCCTGAAACAGTTCACCTAGAACGCCCCGTCTCTCAGCCTGAGGACGTGTATTTCTCCTTGATGTAGAGCACCACACCCCTATGTTTCCTCCCTGTCCTGTCCCTCCTGGACAGCCTCTAGCCCTTGATATTCACCGCCCAGTTGTGCGTTGGGTCCTACCACATTTCTGTGAGTCCCACTGTCTGGCTTGGTGTCAGCTAGCCGGAGGGTAAGTTCCTCCTGCTTGTTCCCCATGCTACGAGCATTTGTGTAGAAGCATTTGAGGCCTCCTGAAGATGTGTGCACTGGCCCCCTAATCTCAGTACTGCCCAGGCCCCTGTTGCTTACCTGGGTATTTGTTCTATTCGTTGTTGGTCTAGGCTAGGCTGTTCTTGTGGGTGTTGCTCGGTTTAGTGGTCCAAGGCTTCCTCTGCCCTCATCTTCCCCTTCCCTCAATGAGCCTAGTTTAAAGCTCGCTGGAGGAGATTCACCAACCTAGAAGAGAACACACGCTTACCTTTGGGAGAAAGGTGAAGCCCATCTCACCCGAGCATGTGTCTCGTCATGATGTGCGGGTCGTTGTCTAGGAAGCTGAAGCCTGTCTCGAGACACCATTCCCAAAACCACCAGTTGGTCCCTCTGATGCAGGTCTCATGTTGTCTTCCATGTCTGCTCACTGGTAGGACAGAGGAGCATACCACCTGTGCCCCTATCTCCCTCAGCACATCCCTCAGAGCATGGTAGTCCGTCATCAGGTGATCACGGCTTCTCCTGGCCGCATCATTAGTGCCCACATGGATTAGGACCACGGGATCGTAATTGGTGGGCTGGATCATGGCCTGGATCTTCCTCATCACATCCTGAATCTTTGCTCTGGGCAGGCAGTAGACCTCACATGTTGAGGGGTCCTGGTGACAGATGGGACCCTCTGTACCTCTCAGGATGGAGTTGCCTATGATGATTACTCAATGTTTCCTCCTCAGGGTCTGCTTAGCTCCTTCGGCCTGTTCGGAGCATGAAGAGTGTGGAGTTGCCTCCTCTCCGGAGGTTTCCTCCCCTCCTCCCTTCTCCTGCAGTGTTGCCAGGGCCTCGTACCTGTTCTCCAGCTGGACTGGAGGACCCGGTACTGCTTTGCTGCGAGCAGCCCTAGTTCTGGATGTGACCGTCTGCCACTCTGCAATGGAGGACATCTCCCGGGGTGCTGCTTTCTTGGTTGCATGGCCCTGCAGGGAAAGGAAATAACCATCAATTTCATCTTCTGTCTCCCTGATTCCCCTCAGCCTGCTAACCTCTTCCTGGAGCTCCCTTACCTGTGTCTCTAGGGCCCTAAGACAGGTGCCTTCAGGACAGGTATGGGGACCCCCAATCTCTGCCCCCGCAGCCCTGTGGGGCATCCCTTACAGGCCAGGGGGCAGGGGGATGCCAGCCTCCCCATGGCCTCTGTCTGCATGGAGGCCATAGACAAGCCTAGGGTAGGCAAGGTCAGTGTTTTCAAATTTGCCCTTCACTTCCATGTGCTCAGGGAGAACATGGTCTGACAGGACAGAGGAGAGAAGAAGAAAGAGAAGAAGTTGGGAGGGGGAGCAGAGGACAGGAGAGCTACCTGTTACAGCCCGCTAGGGCCAGGTTCTGGCGATCCAAATTCAGGCACTCGAGACGAGAAGATTCTATACTAAATTTTTATTACAAGGATTGATCAAAGTACACAAAACCTCGATCAATATTGTAGAATAAGTTATACATACTAACAGTTAGTATAATTAAAGCTTTGCCATAGTAAAATTACAGATTGATCCAAGAAAGAAACAAGAGGGAAGAAAAGCAAATGTTAAAACAAAGAGAAATCAAAATAACAACGACGTCAGGCTTAAACTCTGTCAGTTTCAGTTGTGATCGTGCACACTCAAGCATACGGGTTGGATTCTTACCCCCGGATCTTGACGCAGCAGAGTGCTTGACCGGCTCCGTCCGTCACGGTGCGGGCGTCCCCTGTCATACCGGGTAGGCTGCGAGAGTCTCCAGGCTAGCTAGGACTGTCTCCGCACTACCAATTGCTAACTAAACCGAAAGACTTTTATGCCTAGTTCGTTAACAAGGCGTTTTCTGTCGATACCATCACTGATTAGTTTTTTCTCAGTCTGGCAATAGGGGGCGGTGTCACTCCCATCTCCGGGGAGAAAGTTCAATCATCTCGTATCTCGCACCTTGAGTCATCGCTGTGCCTTTCTGTAAACAATCAGTGTATGTCACCCTCTCGCTTAGGACTGATGGTGTGCTCCCAGCATGCCACTGTCCCAAACTCCATTCTGGGGGGGTCTTAGCATAACTTGGGGCTAGAGTGGGCAGTCACACTACCTGACCTCCCAGATTTGTATTCCATGCTATAGCAGTGGGAGGGGAACAAATTCAAGGAAAGCCTCCAATAAGTAGCTTCTATACCTGGAAAATTATAACAAATGTATGCATTTTCCATATATAGAATCTAATAAATTGGACTGGCTTATATTTGAGGAAATATGGTAATATCTCTATTCATAGGAAACCTGCAGTGTTTTGTGATTTCTGCTTGAGAGAGAAATTTGTCATTTTAGTGCAGTTATAAAATAATCTTGGAAACTGTTTTAATTTTATTTTGCTTAAGTTTTATTGCATTTTGCCTAATTGCTTATGTTTTATTGTTAATGAGACAGAAAACAGTCTGTATAATAGCTTGCAGAATAAAATTATCAAGGAACAGAGTTGGAATTTGAATTTTAAACGTTTTCATGGTCTCCAAATACCCCTTTCTTTTTGTTCAGTCCACTCAACTTGCTGTGCCTTGGAGGCTACAGTAACGACCCCCTAATAGGTCCCAAAATTCATCATGTAAACTGAATCATATCTTTGCTGAAGAGTGACAAACCCTGCTAAGGGACAGAATGGTACCTGGCCTGCATTATCAGCTGTTCAAGCATTACCACGTTATTTGAATGCTCTTGGCTTACATTTCAAATTAGTACCGGAACCAGCTACATGAAGACTTGTTTTTTCATTTTGATTAAGTTTGCCAAGATTCCTCGTTTTACTGACTGTACTGATTTTACTGATCTGCCTAAACCACTTCAGCACCTGAGTGTAGGAAAATTAAAGGCTGAATAAAATAATACAGCTAACAAGCACTGACAAAGCCTGTAGAGAATACTGCTCACTGCTCCCAGGAAGTCCATGGAATGCAAAATAAAATGAAAAGGAAATTAGAGATACTAACTCAGCTGATGAATGGCATGCAAGAAGGTTAGTTCATGTCGACATCTGTCCAGTGCTGCCCCTGATGTGCAGAACTAGAGAAAGCTAAGCCAGTTGGTTCCATCAAAAATTTTGAAAACAGCCAGTTTAAATCTACTTGCAGAGATTGTTCTCAATCCACATGCAGGAAAACCTTGGAGGCCTTATGGTAGTGTTGAATGATGTGGTGGCCATGAAGGTCCAGGAAATATGCGAGGCAAGGATTTTTGTGGGTGATATGTTTTACTGGATCATCTGCATTGCATTCATAAGCTTGTCTAAGTCCGTCCCAACCATGCAATTGGTCCAAGAAAAGAATTCGCCCATAGAAATCCCTGCCTCTCACTATCTTAGGATAATAGGAATGTAGGGCTGGAAAGGACCTCACAATGCGACCTTGTTCAGCCCCCTGCTCAAAGCAGGATTGTCCCCGACTATGCCGTTCCAGGCAAGTATCTGTCCAACGTGCTTTTGAAAATTTCCAGGGATGGAAAGTCCATAAATGCGTCAGGTAATATATTCCAGTGTTTGACCGTCAAGTCAGATAGTTCCACCAAATCTCCAACCTAAATTTCTCCTGCTGAAGCTCTTGCTCTTAGTTATTTCCTCTATGGCCACAGAGATATCGCCATCATTTTTGGAATTACCCTTCAGGTACTTGAACACTGTTATAAAATGTCCCCCCACAGTCTTCTCTTTTCTAGACTAAATAACACTCCTTCTTTCAACCTTTCCTCATAACGCTACCCAGACCTCAAATAATTTTTGCTCTTTTCCATTGAACTCTTTCCAGTTTGTCCACATCCTTCTTGAAGTGTGGGGCCCAGAAGTGAACACTGTTCCAGGTGAAGTCTCACCATTGCTGAATAGAGAACTAGAATCACTTCCCTTGATTTCCAAGTGACACTCCTGTTAATACAACCCAGTATACTGTTCATCTTTTTTGCAACGAGAGCAAACTGTTGGCTTCTTCTCAGCTTATGGTCAACTGTAACCTTCCAGGTCTTTGTCTGCAGACTACAGCTTAGCCATTCATTCCCCAATCTGTATTTATGCCTGCAAGTTATTCCATCCCAAGCACAGGTTTTTGTACTTGTCCTTGTTGAATTTTATTTGGTTGATTGTGGATCATTTTTCCAGTATGGCCAATTAATTCTGGATCCTAGCCCTGCCCTCCAAAGTATCTGCAACTCCACCCAACTCGGTGTCATCCTCAGGTTTGCTAAGCATGCTCTCATTCCTATCATCCATATAACTAATAAAGAACTTGAGCACAGCTGGACCCGGGACAAACCTCTTCTTACCTCATCCTAACTAGACATTGAGCCATTGAGGACTACTTGTTGAGCAGTGATCCAACCAGTTACATATCCACATTACAGTACTTTACCTAGTCAGTATTTCCTTAGCTTGTTCATGTGAATTTTGTGAGACCGGGTACATCACTTCCACTGTTCTCCCCCATCCAAGAGCCTGTCACCTTTATCATAGAAGGAAATCAGTTTGTTCAGGAATGACTTGCTCTTGGTGAATCCATGCTAGCTGTTCCTAATCACGCTTTTCTCCTCAAGGTGCTTCACAATATATTCCTTGAGGACCTGCTCCATGATCTTTCTAGGTATCAAGGTCAGATTGATTGGTCTGTGATTCCCAAGCTCCTCCTTTCCATTTTTAAAGGCAGGTACTACATTTGTCCTTTTCCAATGATCTGGGACCTCACCTGTCCTCCAAAAGTTCTCGAGGGGAAAGTTAATGTCTCTGAAATTCCCTCAGCCAATTCCCTCAGTACCCTAATGTGCATCCCATCCAGCCCCACCAACTTGAAAGCATCTAGCTTTTCTAAATAATCCATAGCCTGTTTTGCCATTACTCTAGGTGTTTTGACTCCTTCACTGTCTTTGCTGCCAACTGCACTTATCGTCTGGTAACTACCCCTATTTGTGAAGGCTGAAGTAAGAAACTCATTAAATACTTCAGCCTTCTCTCCATCATCCTTATAAGTTTTATGCTGCTTGAATGGGCAGCTCATCACTGGAGACCATTAAATAGACATGGGCAAACTACTGGAAAATATTTGGCAAAGAACAGAGAAATTATTATTACTTTTTGCTGCTACTGACCTACCCACTGGCTCTTTTATATCTCATAATTTTGTACCTCTATTTTGTAGACAGAGATTAAAGCTATAGCCGCTGCTAATTGCATTCTGCCATCCTTATGTTGAGTAGCATATTATTCCATGAGTTGTTGCGTTAAGTGTGGCAGAATTTAACCCTTCATGATGACTGCAGTCTCTAGAATATTTTAGTAAGTGCTTGGGGCTAGGAAGGAATAACTGAGGTGGAAAACAAAATGTGTTCAATGCCAGGAAGCACATATTTTTCATCCTAATGTCTAAATTTACGGTGCCTGCTTTCAGCGTTTGCTTCTCAGGTCAACGCTGAATTTTGGTACAAATGTTGGTGCTAATAATGTAGTTATAGCTCATGAATGCAAAATTGGGGACCCATTGTGAAACATTAAATTTTGAAATGTAGGAAGAGGGGGAGCCACCCACTTGCCTTAGTAGCTTAGGAATAATGAAATTCATTCCTATACAGAATGCCACTACCTCTACACAGGACCCACATCCCTATAATTGAAACTTAGATAGGACTTACATAGTGTTTAGGTTTTTTACTAATGATTTTCAGTCTAAAGCCAGGATTTTGTTTTGTATATGGTGATGTCTTTGAACAGTCTGGGGCTTTGATTCAAAAAACAAATGTTTGTTACATCCCAGTTCACTTGTCAGCAGTGAACTGGGATGTAACACTGGTATATACAGTGTGAACGGTAGAAGGTAGAAAGCTGTGTTGAAGGACCTTTGATCTAAGGAAGGTCTCTAGAAGAATTTTTGTATAAAATATATTTTTTTCTAAGAAAGGAAAAACAATATTTGAGGACAGGTACACTGATATGTCAGGAAAGGGTGAAGAAAAAACATTTTTAGCTGATCTTTCCAAATCTTGCTGTCCATACAAACAGGGACCATAGTATTGCCTAAAACCTCACTCCCTGCTGATTCACCCTGCAATTATGAGATCTAGCAGAAATCATAAACTCTATCTGAACTGTTGTTGTCCTATTCTTTTTTCACTTGTGCGGTTTGAAACTGTATGAAAACATTTTGGAAGGTTTCACAATACATGAGGATAACCATAAGTCTCAGCAGGGGAGAATATATTATTATCAGGGAAAGGCAATTATTGCTTTAGATGTATGCAAGACACATTAGCTTAGAAAGAGTCATCATCTCACCAGTAGGTAGTTTTGGTGAGGGCTCTTGGCTTTGGCAGGGCTGGAGATTTTAATTCTGATGAATTCTGAAAGTGTCATTACTTAGCAGTTCTTCCAAAATATTAGATTGCTAATCACTTTTCACTCCAGTGAGTAAATGAAATCTCATGTCTATGCATAGGAAGTGAAAGTGGCAACATTTTTAACAGTAATCTGGAGGAGCCTCTGAGACGCACAAAATAATCCTGCTTCACAGCCATAAGCCTTGAGCTGTCTTGAGGGTCATCTTATAAAACACTAGAGAACTTGATTTTCTTTAGCGTTGCTTGCAAAGAACCACAATTAGGTTCATTATACCTAAAACGAATTCATCTTGGAGCATAAAATGACTGGTGCACTGCATTTCTTTTCCCTTCTGCAGAAGCAGGAGTTCAAATCCTAGTGAGGAAGTTACATTAAGGGAGCCTTCTGTTCCTCTGAGAGTATATGTACACAACTGCACCAGTTTTAAGGGGGTCCTGCTAAAGTACACTGAGCTCCTGGTGCACTGATAGCACACTGAGGTGTCTCTAACAGAAACATAGAGTTGGGCATCTCTACACGTGCAATTAAAATGCACCTGAATTTTCTTTGCAGACCATTCAGGCTCTTTAAAATGCTCCAAAGCACATGTCTACACATGCAATCTCCTCGAGAGCAAATTGCGCCTGACTGCTGTAGGGGCAGTCCAGGGCTGCTTCTGCCCTGCTCTGCCCCCCTGCAGCAGCCAAGGGGAGCTCCAGGCTCTCCAGGTGCCAGCCCTGCAGCTAGCAGGGGGCACAGGGGCTAGTTCTGGCTCTATGAGCCATTCCTTTTTCTTGGGGATGCCACCTTCCAGTCATGTGGGAACAGGGAGTGTCACATGGGGATCCACGTGGTGGGCAAGCAGCATCCCCGCAGAGTGAGAATGGCTGTCCATGCCATGAGGGGATCAGGTTCTGACCCAATCTCCATGTGACTGGGACTCGGCAATCCTGCCAGGACGGGTCTACAGGCCACTTGGGGATTGGGATGGGTCCCGATCCCCACGTGGTAGGGGGACAGCTGCACCTACAGCCAGCACAGCTCCTCCAGCATTGGGACTTAGCCAGGCAGCAGCGGGCCCCCTGCTGCCTGAGCCACAGGTGACACGTAGGAGGTGCATGTGGGTGCATGTGCACCCCAAGTGTGGCTGTGCACCCCCTTCAAAAAGGGTGCTGCTCGTCACTTCCCCCACCCTGCCACACTGCTGGTGGGCACTCTCTACCCCTGCTGACAATGCTGGTGGCATCTGCGGGAGCTCCTGCCGCTGTCATCATGCTCCTGCCACTGCTGCCGTGCTCCCCCCAGCTACCGGGGGGCACGTATTCTTCATGTCCCGGGCTGACTGGTAGCAAATTGCTTACAATCAGCATCTATGCTTGTGCTAGTGCATAGTAGCTAATGAACAGTTAATCTAATACCTTTACTTGTTGGTACTAGCAAATAGTTCACTAGCCTAATTCACTGTGCAGTAAGTCCCATGCATGTGTAGACAGTGACATTTTAGTGTGCATTAGATTAGTCTAATGCACAGAAAAGCATTTTATGTAGCCGTGACCCGCGAGTACTGCATTTTAACAATGAGGCGAATGAGCCAAAACTGTGGCCTGGTGTTAAGACTGGATCTAACCTGACAAGTCATCTCCATTGTGCTGATAAGAACATATTAAAAAGAGGTATCTCCTAGCACTACTCCTAAATCTGAGTTTTAGTGGGGAGACAGCTTATATTTTACGCGTGTGCAACCATGATGTGACAATTGTGTGGCTGCTATGAATTTGTTTCTTTGTTCTTCTATTTCAATTGGTTATATTTCTTGGCATCTTTAACTTGAAAAATGCATATTTTGCAACAATTAGTCTGTTTGAACCAAAATGCTTCTGTGTTTGGAAAAGTTGCTCTCAGTTATGAAAGCAGGATAACCATTTGTACGTATCGTACTGGCAAAATGCAAATTTGCTTTTCTTCTATCTGGTCACGTGGCAGTGGAAACTCCTAAACAATTCATTTTGTGGAGAGGTGAGAGAGAAAGTTAGTGAGCTCACTTTGAATCTGAGTAAAAAATGAGGAAAAGTTTGCTTTCAATAACAGGAAAAACGTATCTTATTACAGTCAGGGAGGAGCTGTATTTGAATAGAGTATCTCCTGTATGTTGATCACTGGGTTCAGTAAACACAGTAAATTCATGTTCAGTAGACATGAATGAGACCCAAAAAGCAAGTTTTATTTGTTGAGCAGGTAGTAAGCTTCTGCAGTCCTTCAATCTCTGCCCCGAGGAACCATCTCCCAAGTCCTAGCCTATGTAGTCTTCCAAGTAAGGGAATGTCTCCAAATTACAATTTCTGTCATTACATCCTGGACCTCTTTCCTTCCATTCGTGAGTACAAAGACCATTTCATCTCCCATCTCACCATTTTGACAACTACAAGAATTGCTTACATAGAAAAGAGACTTTTAGGAAGCATTTAGTCCACCAAATCTGTGTTTGTATGGCCACCTTCACTGTTGTGTCTGCAGTACATCTCGCTCACTAATGTATTTTTATGCACAAAACACACCTGTAAAATAGGGATGTATCATCTTCTTACTACAAATGGTGATCTGAAGCAGTGAACAGTTTATGGGTTAGGTTTTGTTCCTCTTATTGGGTCGTAAGTGGTCTAAAGTAGCTCAAATTCCTGAAAAACTGTATATGCAAAATGTAGGTGGTTCCTCGTCTTCGTCACTGCCTTTTTTGATTCAGTCTGAAGTGTCAGATGAGGGGGGTGCTAAGGCGCATGGTTAACAGCCCAGAGATAGCAAGTTTGAGGCCATAGCTTAAGTGCTTACAGTGTGACCCATGTCGGATTCCAGTGCATCTGTGAATTCCGCTAAATAACTTGTCACGAGAACAAGGACACGGGAAGGAAGGGTCAGATGATGGTGAGTTACAAAAATAATATGTTAATGGATTCTCAGGAACTTAAGCAGGGTGGAATAAAATTGCATTTAGTTTCCTAGGTCCATCTAGATGCCTAAAAAGTGAAATAGGTTATGGTCCTAAATGATTCGCCCCAGTTTATGCAGTAAACTTGGTAGTTGAGTGGGAGATTAAACCCAAATCTCTATTGCTTTAGTTCCTTATTTTTTACCTCAATTTTGTAAAGACAGAGTAACTCAATAGAAGTTGCATTAATGTAAATTGGTAGAGAGAAGAATCAAGCCTTATCTGAAGTGCTTTGAATTCTTAAATTTGTGGTTTTAAAATATGTACCAACTTGCCATATTAAAAGAAAAATAATTTGAAAAGAAATTCATAAACTTCCGTTTTTATTTTTTAACATTCAAACATCAAAAGTAAAGGATAAAACCTACAGGAATATGCAGGTCTCTGATTCTCTGGATAAAAGTGAGATCTGAAAGCCACACTTGAGGATGACGGCAGTCTGAATACATAGCTTAGGTCACATGGCGGTGAAGATCTGATGTATGGAGTACGTTGACTGGCCCTGAGTAGCATGTCAAGAAGCTTCCTGCTGTGTTGAGCTTCCTGCCTGCATGTATTGTCGTGGGTACTTGCCTGGGATAGAAGTCCCTGTATTTGTAATTTTACACCCCATCTTCACATGACTGTCTGACAGAGTATTATGGAGCTCTTTCATGTCCAGAGCCTTTTCCCACACAACTCTAATCCGTTCCCCTCCCTGCCTCCAGTCTTCTCACAGTGCCGCTTCTTTCTAAGAGAAACCGAAAACATGTGTTTGTGGTAAGCAGCGTATGGGAAGCCCTAGAACCAAATGGTAACACTTTAAAAGAAGTTAGAGGGAGGGGAGGGAACATTTTTTGGCTTTACTTTAACCTTCAAATCAATACACTCAATTTGTGCATGGGTCAGTGGGTTATTGCATTCATATTTTTCCCTTTGCCATTCATGGCAACAGAGGACATAGTTACTTCTGCTTGTTTCTTACTCTTTCATTTAGGGTGCCATAGATCAGCAATCCTATGTAGAACCAAGAAATAATATTTATCTAATCTTTTCTCTTATTCATAACTTTGCAGTCACTAAATACAGAGTCCAGAAATACAGGCCCCCAACCAAGTCCTGTAAACCAATCTATGGCAAGGTGCTACACAAATATGACACTTTATAGATAAAAAAGACCAAGCAAAAGCTCTGAATTGATTCGAAGCATCTGAATCAATTTGGAAAAGCTTTGGAAAAGATTTGGCGATTCGGCCATAGACTAAATGGGCAGCTCACAGCTACCTTCAGCTGGGCAAGTGGCAGCAGGGCAGAGCCCCCGCGGCTCCCTCCTCTGAAGCAGAGACGGGCACAGCTGGAGGATCCATGGGAGAAGCCCCCATGGCTGCCCTGCCCAATCCCATCCCCTGCCTGGCCCATCCTCCTGGCAGTTAAAAAAAAAAAAAAAAAAAAAGCCCTGCACTCCCCAGATCTGGCAGAGCAGTAATCAGGGCCACTGGGCAGTCGTGGCAGAGCCCCCCCTGCCACGTAGTGCGGGGCAATGGGGATCTCCCTGACTTCCACTTGGCACCCACATGGCAGCTGCCCAATGACGCATGTGCAGTCTCTGAATTGTGTGAGCTCTCTGAATCGCACTTTGGAGGCAGTTACCTGACTGCTTAGGCAGCCTGGGAACCTAACTCTGTTTCTTTGAATCATCATCCTGGGGTCTGGGGCCTAATTGTTAGGCTTATCAAAACCTGAGTTAGAGGTATCAAAGGGTCAATTTATATGGCATAAGGCAGCACTGTGCTGGGACACTCAACCAGAAAGTGTGGTTTGCATCTGGACAGAGGAGATCCTATTGGTTTACATGTAATACCGTAAAAGCGCAAGGTATGAGCACGGCACTTTTCTGCACCACATAAATACTCCCTAATAGGCCAATATTGATTTTGCTATTCATTTAAAAAAGAAGTCATTTGTGGACCATTAAGTGAAGGCCAACAATGTGGGTATTGCTAGTTGTGTATGAATATGTACTGTCTCGTTAGGGATGCATGGGATTAAGTGCCTTAGGATTTTTGTAGCCCAGAGAAAGACAGTGATTTGTGCTAGATGCAGTCTTTCAGCGGGCAAGCATGGACGCAGCAGAGTCTCAGGTGGAAGCACAGTACGAGGAGTCATGAGTTTTAAGCTCTGTTCTTGATTCTCCTGTTAACGCACTGTGCAACACTGAGCCAGATCATTTGGTATTTCCATGTCTCAGTTCCATCATCTGTCAAGCAGAGACAGGCAGTAAGGGTTAGCTAGACTAGGGAAGTTGCTTTGAAGTTTTATTGCTATGTATCAGAAAGTTTGAGATCTTAACTCAAAGCCACTACATAAGTTAGAAAGCAGTGTTTAGTCCTCAGGGGGCACATCTATATGAGATGCTGACTGAACAGTAGCGTGTCACAGCTCCAACAGTACTAATATGTTACTGTGTAATATGATTAGGCTACCTGAAGTAGCCTAAAGGCATTTGCCAGCGCTATTGTGCAGCAACTCCAGTTACTGCGCATTTATTTAGTACTTGTTTATACAAATACTAAATAAATGTGCAGTAACCACATGTAGATATGCCCAAGATGTGGTATGTGATTAGACTGTATCAAGGATTTTTATATCTTTGATCTGCCAATTTATGGTACACGAATGCAGATCATATTATCCATATACCATTATTTATTGTCCAGTTTTTAAGAAGTAAAATGTGATATAACAGTTTATTATTCTGTTGTTGTAGAGGTGTGGGAATTCCTTGAAGCTATGCTTGTAGCAAACAATGATGTTTGCAGTTTGACTTTGAGAAAGGAAATAAGCATTTCAAAGCTTTTAACCAACATGAATAACAATTCAAGAAAATATTTGTAAATGTAATTAGCACATTCATTCAATAGTCAAGGTAATTTATTTCTTGAGTGCTGAGTGTAGTTTATTGCCTAGACTCAGTTTTGGTTATTTCCAATCATAAAAGAATGACAACTCCTTTACTGACAACATACTGATAGCTCCTTTTGCTAACTGGCTGAGAAGTTTAGATACAAGAAGATGGCTTAGTAAAAGTCTCTGGGGCTTGGTTCTGAGTTGTCAGATGGGGACACATGTCAGACAACTGCTTTATTTTATATTTTTTATAATGACTTTTGAGGTGGTTCTGTTTAATTTCCTCTTATGTCATTTGGGGTTTCTGAGTGGGATGATAGTAGGAAATGGGAAAATTTATTGTAGGAATAGCCAAAGCAGTTAAGGGAAAATCTTTATCTTTAATCTATGGTTCTTTGAAAAGTGACTATGAAAAAAAACAACCCTCCTTAGCCAAATAAGTCCTCATTTGTTAAACTTGCTTGTTGAACTCTGTTCTGCTGCCCCCCCCCCGCCCCCCCAGCTACCCTTTGCCTTTAGTGGTTGCATCACTTGTGTACCTGTATGCAGGATTATTCTCTCCAACCAAGATTTTCAAGTGTTGACTTCAACATTTGAGTGCCAAACTAGGGATAAGCTATTCAAGTGCTAAGCTTTTGCAATTTCTTAAATTGGATGCATGAAAATTAGGGGGACCAAAATCTTGGTCAGAGGTTGTGTCTACAGGAGATGCTGATTGCATGGTCATTAGCACACAGTCATTTAGTAGTTGTATAAACAAGTATTAAACGATTGTGCAGTACCCTGAGTTACTGCACAGTAGCATCAGTGAACAGCTTTTTGTGACACTGACTGTGCAGTAGCCTGAGATACTGCACGGTAGCTTTGGATCATGGTTGCTGCCACGTGACACTTCTATTCAGTAGTCCCAGGCTACTGTGTAGTCAGTGTCTCATGTAGACATGGCCAACATCTACATGTAATTAGTTATATATGGTATATTGGCTTACTAAACAAAAGCAGCCTTATTTTCTTCTTTTAGTTATGCAGAACTTATAGGAGAGGAATGTATATATCATTTTGACTTGCAATTAGTTTATAATTTTGCAAACTCAGCTCCAAAATTTCCACCCTCTTGCACAGGTAAAACTGAGGCAAGAATTTGAGGGTGTTATGGGTATTTAGAAGTCACTGAGTTTTTTTTTTTTTTATCAACATGCAGAACATATTTAGAGCCTCCTTATGCCGTTTTTGCAGCCAGTTTTCTGGAGGGGAGTGCATTTTAAGCCTTTCTTTCCTTTGTCTAAGTATGATCCTTGAAAATAAGTGGTATAAATCAGTACATTTATTCTGGGAGTAGTATGAGTACTTAAGAATGAATCGGATGGAGATTGACTCAGTTTACTCAGAGTTAGAAGTGACCTTGAAACAAAACCCCAGACCTAGACATCCTTAGCCTTAGGGGATAGCTATGGAACCCGAATGCAGGAACTGAACAACCATGATCTGGACAGAATGCAAATCCACACTGGGGTGTCGCAGGCTTCCAGCTCATCTCTACTGCATCTGCCTGGAGCTGTGATCTGTCTCCTGCCTATGGCTGATGCCAACTATACTGCTTCCCCTCACATGGGCAGTAGAAATAATCCATAGTGATGCACTTGACAATGAACATGCCCGTCACCATCATAATAAAGTAGCTGAGTGAGGTTAACTAAGTCACTAAGGACTTCTCCAGCTGTTGGGACTGAGTTTGTGTACAGTTTCTGTTACCAAGCAATCCATTGCATCAGGACACCTGATGTAAGTCCTATGCTAACACTGCTGAGATGGCATTTTAATATATTTGTTTAAAGGTTACAGTGTGGTGTTCTTTTTGCAGACTGAATTAAATCCTGGACAAATAAAGGAGACATACCATCAACATTACAGAAGATTAAACCCACTGTAAGTAATCCTTGTTTTCCCTTCATGATTTATATTGGATGTATTTTCCACCCTGCACAAGATACCTTGAGCTGACAATAGGACTTCTCTTTGATGGGGAACTTTTTTTTTTGTCCAAGATTTCGAACCGATATTTGGGAAACATTTACCTGATAAGTACTATCAATGTTGTAACTAATTTAACACTATGCAGGTTTGTTTAACTCAAACTATTGAGTCCTGGTACAGAAAGTAAAGACAGGAGTTGCACTACGAGACACTGATCACTGTGTACATTTTAAATCTCTCTCTGTCACACATACTTTATTTTGAAAGTCTAAGGTCTCACATTTCCCATCAGCCAAAGTACAAGCAGGCAGCAATTACATGGAATATGCAATGAAAGTAATGACAGATCCTGCAACTGCATTTCCATATCCTTTATTCATAGCTTCTATATCATGTTTGTATGAAAATATCATCTAAGGTGTCATAAAAATGAGAAAGTGTGTGCTTTCAATTTACTTTATTATATTGGGAGGGGAGAATAAAATTCTCTCCTTGACCTGTGAACTTTATTCAGAAGCAATGCTTGCTTATTATGAATGCTCCACTGGAATACATATAGCAGAGGCCCTGTTTCCACTGGGAGAACCGCCTACTAATCAGGATGGGACTTGGTGTAATTGAAACAGGACCTAATACATGAAAAAAATATTCCTCCCCTCTGTGCATTCCTGACACCGGAGTTTTGCCATCTCCAGTGTTTTGAAGAAAGAGTTTAATTAGGTGTCTGTGTTTTCAATCTGAACGGAAAACAACGGACAAAATGTCAGCGGTCACAGGTTTTCAGGAACCCCTTTTAAGAAATACATTCTGGAGGCAAAAAGGAAACGGAAGAAGCCCTGGTGCCTTTAAGTGTATTTTCAATGGAATTCCCATCCCGATGCTCAAGCTGACAGCAGGGACTTGCAGCCGCTAGCACTTCTTGTCATGCTCACCGTGGGTTTCAGCCCCAAAGCAATGTGGCCAGCAGCTTGTTTGTATGTGTGGTTACAGTCACGTTCTTCCCTCTGGAGGAGTGAGCATGAGGCATAGCGTTATATGAATCCTTCCTAGACCCTGATTTTCAGGGCCTAGGCAAGTTTGAAGACAGCTAAAGGCCTCCTATCCCCAACACAGGGATGAATTTGAGTCATTGTGAGGGAGTTTTGAATACAAACTGTACACACAGCTATTTAGAAGATCATTTCAAAGTATTTTTTTAAACTTTTGAGCAAACATCTGATCCTGTTGAAATCAATGGGAATTTTGCCGTGGATTTCACTGGGACCAGAATGTCATCCTTTGTATTTGTGATTGCTAATGGAGAAATCTGGTTCTGTTCAGATGTACTCTATCCTGCTTCAAATGAACTTCCCAGAAGTTGCTTTTTCAGCAAGTTACAAAACACTCAGATAGCCAATAAGGCTTTGAAACTGAACAAAATAATATGGCTGTATTTCAGATTTGCCTATACAAATGCAACATTAGCTATGTTGCTGCTAGGACACACATGTCTTAAAACCGTCAAGGTTTCTTAAAGGTCTGCTGAAGTGGTATTGCTAGTGTTCTGCTTCTCAGGGCACATCTACATGAGACACTACTGCACAGTCATTACTGCACATTTATTTAGTGCTGGTGTATTTGTAGGTACTAAATAAATGTGCAGTAACTGGAGATACTCTGCACTAGCACCAGTGAATGCCTTTTAGGTGATGCTACTGTGCGGTAGCCTAATAATACTTTGCAGTAAGGTATTAGCTCTGTCTGTGCTGTGACATGCTACTGCACACTATTTTTTGGCTTCTGTGCAGTCAGTGTCTCATGTAGATGCATCCACAGTAATGTAACGATTGTTAATTGTTCCAGAAAGTGGTACAGAATAAATGCTATGTCAGGGAGGACAAAGAAGAAGAAATGGAAGGTAATGCACAAAGCACTTGTTAGCTGAAGATGGAAAGATAAAGAAACAAGACTTGTTACATCTGTCCTCCACTGATATAATGTAATGTTGATGGTACGTCCCCTCTGTTTCACCCTTTCCTAAAGCAAAAAGGAATTGAGGTTGAGGAAAAGCCTCTGACGCTGCTGTATGTTAGAAAATTGTGTCTAACATATTCTTGTTCCTTTTTTCATTGTTCTTGTATTGTGTGAGAGAGAGTAAATAATACATCCCCATTTACTTTCTATTTACCATTTAGTATTTTGTAAACCTGTATTATGTTCCCTTTCAAGTGTCTCTTTTCTAAACTGCATAAGCCTAGTTTTTCAGTCTCTCCCCATATGAAAGCCCCTCTACATTGATAATTGATTGCCCTTGTTGCTCTTCTCTGGACCTTCTCTAGTTCTTCTATATATTTTTTGAGAAGTCCTAGGACCAGAATTGGGCACAGTATTCAAGGTGTGGATGCACCATGGATGTATAAAGGGGCATAATGATACTTGCTGTTTTGTTTACAATTCTCTTCTTAATAATCCCCTTTTAGCCCAATACTTGCCTAGTATCAGGTGTTGGCACACCCTTTCAAACAAGGGGTTTGAACCTGTATCTTCTACTTCCCAGCAAAGTGCTTGAATCACACAGCCATGGGTAGTGATTCTCGACCAGGTGCCCTGGAGCCCTGGGGTGCTGTGACAGCCTTTGAAGGGTGCTGCTGGCAGGGAGGAGATAAATTAAGCACAGGCTCTTCCCTCCTCACTCTTCCTGCCCCCACTCACTGCAGTGCAGGCTCTTCTCTGTTGGCTGTTCCTCCGCTTTCCCAATCCATCTTCAAGTACGTAAGCCCCATAATATGTATATATATTTTTAATGGGATGCCTCTCAATTTGCAAAAGAGATTGGGGAGGGAGGGGGAGTCTCCCATGTAAAAAAAAAAAAAAAAAAAGATTGAGAACCTCTCACCTAGGAAGCCCATGCCTCCTCTCCTTCTCTCCACTTTCTTGAAGCTCACCAATAAGGAAGTCAAAAGGCAAGAGTTGTGGGGCAAGGAGCAAGACTGAGAGAAGTGAGGTGAATACTGTCCTGAAAAAAGGGTTTGGGCCTCTGCCCCCAGTAGCTTTTCTGCAACTTATACTTAATATGATTGGCTTGAACGGATAAATAGCAGTAGGGTAATTCCCAGGACATGGAGGATAAGGGACAGGGCCCAAACCTAAGGTCTTCCCCCTTCCATAGCAGTGTCTGCCTCACTAAACCACACACGCTGGCTTCTCCTCTTCCTGGCATCACATATATTCCTCTTCTTGGCTGCACAATGGGCCAGCTTTAAGAGGAGGGCAAGAGGGCATACTAACACTATGGCCTGCTGTTTCGGGAGCCTTGCTAGAAAGTTACAGTTACAAACTCTCTTTAGGCAAGGGGGGCCTAGAGTGCAGATCTTCCACTCCCTGGGAATATGCCCATATTGAAAGGCAAGGGTTTCTTAAGGTTATAGCTCTTACTGGACTAGCTGCATAGTTGGGATGGGGTTAGACGGGCTTTCAAGGGCAACATGAAGAACATTTTGCAATCAAAAGCTTGTCTAATTCTATACAAACTATGCAGTTGGTCCAGTAAAAGATATCACCCTAAGAAATCCTTACATCTCACATAATTCATGGACTAACATGGCTACATCACTCTAAAGCCTAAGTATTGAGCTGTGAAGTTGGAAATTCCCTCTGTCCTTTCTAATGCTAAGTGCCTTCTAGCCATGATTTTTCTAATATTAATGTTTTGGGGACTTGTGCAGAATTATGGGCATCCCATGCTGACTTTATTCTGCTTTGGTATCTGTGCAGCCAGAGTGGAGGCTTCTGAGCATACTGAGAAGGGAAGCATAGGGCAAGCACAGCAAAACAAGTGCAAATTGAATCCAAGCTCTGTGTAAGTGTCAAAAACTGCTCTTATGCCATTATGTATCACTTAACCTGATTTCATCTGAAAGCACCTAAGTCACTGGTGTACCCTTTTTCATCACGGGAAGTAGGTGGTAGCCCAAATATTTGGAATGACACACTATATCATCTCTAAATCTTACGCCCAATCCTAAGGAAGGTATTATGCACAGAGGTGGATCACAGAAGACGTAGAAAGAAACAAAATTCTAACTTGCTTTTCAGGCCTATTGCAAAATGTTGTGGTGGGAAGTTTTAAATGCATGTGTCTGAGCAAGTGTAAGAGATAATTTACTCATCACTTTCTTTTAGTAAACTGAACTGTATTGATATTCTGGGCATCAAGCACTGATTTTAAACAAAAGGTCATGTTATAGCTTCTGTTATTGAACTTTTTTTAATTTTGAAGAATGACATCAACTGGTGTTGGAAATGCATGCAGGGTATTAACTAAAGCATAGAAATCACGTTGGAATTGATTCTGATTTTTGGAAGCCTGAGACCTGCATCTGTTACTCTCACTTTTAGCATTTTCCATTCACACTCTTACGATGCATCTGTGCACTGCAAATGTGAACCTGTTGACAGGTCAGTGACTAAAATAATGTTCTGTTCCCCCAGAATTTGTTGGCATGACGGCATCACAGAGGGGCAGCTGTGACAAAACTGAAACACACTTGTGTAAGTTAGAAGTTACTCCAGATAATGGTGATACATGTGAAAAGATCCCGTTGTTAATCTTCAAACCTTTTAAGAATTGTTCGATTTCTGACTGAGCTGACTAATGGGAGGGTCTGGTCATAGACAGTCTTAGTCTTGCATTTACTTGTAAGTGGCCATGTTTACACAGGATGCTGACTGCGCAGTAGCATCATGTGGCAGAAACCGAGATGTGGTGTTACTGCACGGTAGTCTTAGTCTACTGTGCCATCAGTGTCACAGAACTCGGGTTACTGCACAGTCATTTAGTATGTATTTATACAAGTACTTGATGACTGTGCAGCAATGACTGCACAGTCAGCATCTTGTGTAGCTGTGGCCGGTTTTACTTAGATGTGAGGAACAAACCTTTAAATAAATCTAAGTATCCTTATCAGTTTGAGATTATTTTCCGTGGTGCTAAGCATGCACTGGAAGCTTGTGAAACTCTAACTCAAGTATGAGCAGAATGCATGGGCAGCAAATGAGGTAGAAATGGTTAGTGTAATCCTGTGTGCACAGCAGTAAAAAGCTAGAAATCATCGGTTGCCATTTCACATAGGTTCTGTCTAGAGAAAAAGTGTTTCCTTTAATGCTAACTAACACACTCTTCAGTTAATACACAATCTCCTGCTAAGCAAACTTTTACTGCCTCATTTTCAGCAGTGAGTTTAGGACTGGTGTGGGCCATACCCTCAGGAATGCAGATGGAAACCCCCATCTAGCTCAGCACTGGTTATGCTTTGCTTGCATGCAAACATGTTCCATGTGCCCCAGGCTGGATCACTCTTACTTAGCAGCATTCAAATTAAGATGTCATATTAAAATACATGGAAGCTCCTTGTGATGAGACATCATTTTAGGTTTACTTCAGGCTGAAAGATTTGCATTGCAGTACATGGAAATGAAAAGGGGCTTCCATTCTACGTCACTGTAAATTGTATGCATGAACGTGAGCTGGTTAACACGGATCAGAGAGAAACCTGCCTTGCAGTGGTGTAACTTTAAGATGCCTAAAGTGTACTTTGAACTAGTTTACACTTCGTAATCGATGTCCATCCTTTACATATCATAATAGATGTCTAACCCAACTAACTCCAGGGGTTAAGAGCTCCCTGAGCCACCTGAAATTAATGTGTAACAAAGTCCTAAGACAGACAGTCCCTGCTTTTCATGGATGTTTCGTGGGTATTTTCTCTCCTATCTCTCTGAGAAACTCTGCTATTTCAAAGCAGCCTTTAGATGTCCTCAGTGCTAACTTTCAGCGGTCAACAAATTCAGTAGGTTAATGTTGTTTCATGTTCACATATAATATTAAAAAGGTTCCTTTTTATATACAATCAGCCTTTTTACCTAGGTGACTAATTTAAACCCTCAGGTTAAAAAATTGCAGCCCACAGATTCAGAATATGAACCACGCAGAGATATTGAAATTGGGAGAGAGATTATCTTCCATTCATAATGTTTGGGGTGGGGGGTTCTGAAATAGCATCAGTGCACTTGTCCCTAGTGATGGGGGAGGTTCTCGGAGGCATGCTCCAAAACAGCTGAATTAGTCCTCAGTATCCTGTGACCTACTGAAAACTCAGTGAGCCAAGTTCTGTCCTAATCCTGACATGTACAGACATTCACTTCTTCTGGAGAAAGATGGAACTCCTCCCTATTAGACAAGTTTTTCTATTACTTTATAATAAACTTGGACGTAAGTCATTGTGAATTACAGTACTTACTGAAAGAAAAGAGAGACTGGGAAATGTCCAGGACTATAAAAAGGATTGCACTGATAGGGTGTACTTGCTAAGAAGAATGATGAAGAACCTTAAAGTGAGGCGTCCCTACTAATTTACACATTCATATGCCCACAGTTCTCAAAACATTATATGTAAATAAGTTATGTTAATGTATATGGATATGAGATGATGGTCTGCTAGAGTTAAGTTTTCAAGGGTAAGAAGGTAAACAGTGTTATCAGAGTCTACAAGAGATGTTCATATCAGCAGGTCCATCAGTCTGGAATTTACACTGTATGGCACTAAATGCCAGTTTGAGCACCTCCTATGGGAAATATGGGGAATGACCTTTCCTTGTTATCCCTTAGGAAAATGATTTCAAGGAATTAAAAGAGCCTGATCCACTTAGTAAAAACATCATATATGCCTTTTTTTAGTTGTTGGCATTACAAGGGACACCTACAATTTTTGCATCTTTTTAAAAGATGAGAAATAAAGATATTTTTCTTGATTTTTATAAGCCAATTTATTTGTAGCTTTTGGCAGCTCTTTGTATATAGTTTGATTTCACAGTTTCTTCTCTATTACCAATTAGATCAGAAAATGACTGTAACACCATGAAGCAGAGGTCTGGGGTCAGATAGATGTAGGTTCTGAAATGACTTTTAAACCATTTGTTTAAAGCTGATTAGATTTCAAGTTATTTGTGTCCCTCATTTTCACTTATTGTATTCTAAAAACAGAACAGCTCTTTCAGTTTTCGCAAGAGTAACATTTAGATTACTACTAAATATTATGTCCAAAAATTGGTAAGAATTTGTTGAACTACCAAGGCAGGCAGGGTTCTTTGGATAGATGCAATATCTTTTATTAGACTATGAAATACTATGATTTTTCTTTTGTGTGCAATGTATACTATTATCTTTTACAAGTATGAATATCTAGTTATTTTAAATATGAATGCTGCAGTAATTTTTGTGTGTGTGTCTTTTTCTTGGTTGGTGTAATTACAGAAATGTGGGATATATTTTTTGGCGGCCTTTGAACCCAAAAGTGAGGAGCACGAAGACAAGAAGAACACACACCATTCAGTGTTATTTTCCTTGCAAAGAAAAAAAGATGGTTATGAGATGAGCACTAAAGTCTCAAGTTTTTAAAGGTTTGCATAACAAACAAGAGACACATTGTGGGTTACTTCTTGACTTTGAAGGCTTGCCACTGTCAACTGAAATAAAATGGCAAGGTTTAAAGCCTTAACCAAGTTCACAAGGAAAATATTTGGACTAAAAGTTTCGGAAAGTTTTCTCTCTTTGAAGTAGTTTGTCATGTGTTACCAATGTGAACTTTATTGACGCTGAAACATTTTTTTTGAATCAAATAGCAACTAGTGACACTTTAGTATAATCTTAAATCAACAACCATCTCTTGGTGGCTCCAGTTTTATAGCAAATGCAGGCAAAGCAGGGAATCTACAGAGGAGACCTTTATTGTTCGTAAATGAAGCCTGCCAAAACCTTCCCAAAATAGCATTCAGAGACCCTTTTTAAGGTCATGGATCCTGAACAAAGCCAGAAGAGCACAAAAAAGGCGGAAGAAAGTCCAAGGAAGAGGCTTACCAAAGGAGAGGTTTTCCAAACCAGTATTACATCTGCAGCTACGTATCAGGGCAGCTCTGCTTCTTCGCAAGGACCCCCTCTCTGTGACATCATATCTCAGCAGCACTTTTCTGGTTCTTTGCCGATTCCAAGAGAGGAATCTCAGGAGAAAACTGGACATCAGAAACAACCCAAGCCTTCCTCTTTTGAACATCCTTCCCACGTTTCACAGCTTCAGCAGCATCCGCTGTCACCAGCATTTATGTCTCCTGGAAAGCCAGAGCATGCCCTTGAAGGGCCCACATGGCAGCTAGTAGATCCAGCAAGACCTGGTCCCTCCAGCTCTTTTTCGTCAACTGGACTTCATTCTCATCCTAGTCAGCTCATACCTTCCCATTCACCAATCATTCCTGGAGAGGACATGCCGTCCGTTCAGAAAGTCTTTATTCCTCGTCCTCCCCAAGTTTCCTTAAAACAAACGGAGGAAGTGCACAAGAAGGAAAAGAAACCTCAGAAGCCAGGCAAATACATTTGCCAGTACTGCAGCAGACCTTGTGCAAAACCAAGTGTGCTCCAAAAACATATCAGGTCGCACACGGGTGAGCGCCCATACCCTTGCATTCCATGTGGCTTTTCTTTTAAGACTAAGAGTAATTTGTATAAACATAGGAAGTCTCATGCACATAGAATAAAAGCTGGGCTGGCTTCAGGAATGGGAGGAGAGATGTATCCTTCCAGCTTGGAAATGGAAAGGATTGGTGGGGAGGA
The DNA here is from genome assembly GCA_030014935.1 of Caiman crocodilus. Classification (NCBI taxonomy): domain Eukaryota; kingdom Metazoa; phylum Chordata; order Crocodylia; family Alligatoridae; genus Caiman; species Caiman crocodilus. The sequence goes on from JAGPOW010000145.1 coordinate 5,387,906, forward strand.
ATTTGAAGAGCCTACTGAAGGAGAAAGTACAGATTCAGAAGACGAGACAGGTACAATGTCAGGTCATTCAGTAGAGCTATCTCCCAGGCAAAAGCACACACTGTTATCTAGTAGTTTGTACAGTGCAGGAAGTCAGGGTTCGAGCCATGACCGGTGTTCATTATCCCATTCCAGTATGTCTCAGTCTCTTGAAGACAGCACCCAGTTTGTGGAGCCATCATCAGACCATGCTTTGAGCCATAAATCTGAAGATACACATACAATAAAACAGAAGCTTGCACTCCGATTAAGTGAAAGGAAGAAGGTGATAGATGAGCAGGCTTTTCTTAGTCCTGGGAGCAAAGGGAGTACAGAGTCCGGCTACTTCTCACGATCAGAAAGTGCAGAACAGCAAATCAGCCCACCAAATACAAATGCAAAATCTTATGCAGAAATTATTTTTGGGAAATGTGGGAGAATTGGACAAAGGACTGCAATGTTATCTGCAACTACAACCCCAGGGTTTCCTCACCTGTCTACTGAAGATAAACCTAGCATGGTACCATTGTCTGTGCCTAGAACACAGGTTATTGAACACATCACTAAGCTAATCACAATTAATGAAGCTGTTGTAGATACCAGTGAAATAGATAGTGTTAAGCCTAGAAGAAGTTCATTATCTAGACGTAGCAGCATTGAATCTCCAAAGTCTAGTGTATATAGAGAACCATTTCAATTTGATATCAAGTCTAGTTCCAGTAGCCAGTTGGATGCATCAAAATCATTAGCATCCCATGGTGAAAAAATTAAGCCTGAACAATCATTGTTATCACTTCAGCAATCCCACAGTGCCACAGAGACAGTGCCTCTTCTAAGAAGCCACTCAATGCCTTCTGCTGCATGCACTATAAGCTCCCCTCATACGTTTAGAGGTAGTTACTCATTTGATGACCACATCATGGAGCCTGATGTCGTAAGTCGCAGCCAAGTGTTTTCTTCACACCCTCGAATGCTAAAACGACAGCCGGCTATTGAGCTACCTCTGGGAGTGGAATATGGTTCAGAGGACGTTAGCTCAATAAGCAAAGAAACTGTTTCTAAACCTGCTGAGGAACAGGAATCCAAGGAAAGCGATGTTACCAAAAAGTCAAGGAAGGGACAGAAAGTGAAAGGGTTCATGTACGAATGCAATATATGTGGTGCTCGGTACAAGAAAAGGGATAATTATGAAGCCCATAAAAAATATTACTGTTCAGAACTTCAGATCTCCAAGTCTCGTTCTTCTAGCTCTCATACCTCTTCAGAAACTGAGAAAAATGTTGTGGAGCCTGATTCCTGGCCGCAAATGATGCATTACAAGCTAGGGACCAGCTTGGAACTCACTCCGCTCAGAAAAAGACGGAAAGAGAAGAGTCTTGGTGATGATGAGGACCCCCCAGCTTTTGAGGTTTCTGAAACTCCCTCCTCCAGCAGTGGATCATTAAGTCAGTTTGCAAGTCGAGCATCATCTGATGTTGCTTTGAACTTAACCCGTGAATCTATCAAGTCACCAGCAGATCCAGGTAAATCCATACCACCTTCTGAGGTCAGCACAGGCTTTCACTCCAGGACTACAAAAGCAGCTTCTAGTACAGAAGGCAAAGAGAGAAGAACAACCTCAAAAGAGATCTCTGTCATCCAGCATACAAGTTCCTTTGAGAAGTCAGACTCTATAGAACAGCTGAGTGGCTTAGAAGAAGAAAAGCCTTTATCGCAGTACTCATCTCAGTCAGCAACGCAACACAGCCGACCATCTCATTCCCTGCAGCCGAAGCTGGTACGCCAACCCAACATCCAGGTCCCTGAAATTCTGGTCACTGAAGAGCCTGATAGACCAGAAAATGAGCCTGAGCCTCCTCCTAAAGAGGTGGAAAAAACGGAAGAATTTCAGTGGCCCCAGAGAAGCCAAACCCTGTCCCAACTTCCTGCAGAAAAACTTCCACCGAAAAAGAAGAGGCTTCGGCTGGCAGAAATGGCTCAGTCTTCTGGAGAGTCCAGTTTTGAGTCGGTATCTCTCACAAGAAGCCCAAGTCAGGAAAGCAGTATATCCCATGGCTCCACCCACTCCATTTCGTTTGACCGTGAAGAATACAGTAAGTCAGAGATGACCAGCCAGTCCTCTGAATCCCACATGAAACCTCTGGGCATAGGCTCTCACATGTTGACGGTACCGACCCACCATCACCATTCCAGGGAAATGCGAAGATCTGCTTCCGAGCAGACCCCTAACGTGTCCCACACGTCACAGATGTCGGAGACGCGCAGTAAATCATTTGACTATGGGAGCTTGTCATCCACTTCTGCCTCAGCACCTGGTCCTTCAGTCTCTTCAACTCCACAGGAGAGAAGGAAGTGTTTTCTAGTTAGGCAAGCATCTCTCACCAGGCATCCAGAGCATGAACCAGACCCAGCCCTGAAAGGACGGCAAGAGACAGAAGAACCATTGCCTTCTTCCAGTAAATCTCCTGCCACAAGTCTGCCCCATCAACCTACATCTTCATCCTCTTTATCCTCACACGGTGGCTATTCAACTGATAAGAGTCAGCCAAAAGACAGCCCTCCGCCAACATACAGCCAGCCATACACTGAAACTCTGCAGGTGCTCCATCATCCAGTACCACAGCTAGCACTGCATGAAAAACAGTACATGACCCCTCAAGTCTCTCTCTTCCCCTACCAGCATATTCTGCCACAGCCAGCGCAGTCTGCAGAGCTCTTCGCCACTCAAACCATGTCTGACATCTTCTCTGCTCAATTTACGATGCCTTCGATTCCTCCCTCTATATTTCAGACACCACCGCTTCCTCTCCAGCAAGCTCTTCTCCACCCAGGCCAGCTGCACATTGCCCCTCCGCTGATGGCACACCCGGCCGAGGTGCCATTCAGGCAACACCCTTCATTCCTCCCTGTGAATTACCCCAGCTCCTCACCAATCCCTTCTGCGTTCTTTCTGCCTCTCCAGTCTCAGTTTGCCCTCCAGTTGCCAGGGGAAGCCAGCAGCCATTTGCCACAGCTCAAATCCAGTTTATTTCCACCAGCAGGGACCTCCAGCCTTTCCCCATGCACACAGTTCAGCCCTGACACTGGATTACATCCTTTGACCTGCACGACAAGCCCTTCAGTGTCAGCCTCCACATCTCAGCTTGTGGTCCCCACACGTGTCGATCCTATGGTATCGCTCGTAGTCCCTGTTCGCATTCAGACTAACATGCCATCGTATGGGAGCGCGATGTACACAACTCTCTCTCAGATCCTCGTCACCCAGTCGCAGTGTAGTTCATCTTCTATCGTCCTTCCAAAATTTGATGATCGCCAGCCCAAGAGCGCTCTGGTCTGCAGTGCTGATGTCCATGGAATAGGTTTTGATTTGGCACAGATGATCACAGAGGATCAGAGGAGCATTTTCCAGAGTCCATACTTGAGAGTGCCATTACCATTGCCAGAAAGGAAAGGCTATATGCCACTCACAACCCCATCAGAAAGTGTCCTGGGATTAGAAGGGGGCCCATCAACAGTCAGTGGAAGCAAGCGGATGTTGTCTCCAGCTGGTAGCTTGGAGCTTACAATGGAAACGCAACAGCAGAAAAGAGTGAAAGAGGAAGAAGTGTCTGAAGTGGAAGAAAAGCTAGAAGTGGTGAAACCACCCGGTACAATAGAGGAAGGAAAAAAGCAGGACACCTCTCACTTTCTGGCAGAGAGCCAAGGCAGAGTCGAGGTAGAGACTCCACCTAATTTATCCTTGGAGCAGTCCGAGCCAAAGGAAATCCCAAGTAATTTGCAGCCAGCCTTGCCCCATTCAGGTGCTTCAAGTTTTGAGGCACTGGAGGAGTACAAGCAGCCAGGTGGCAAGCAGCTCCGCAGCAAGGCCCCTTTGCAGACGGTGAAGAAGGAAGATTCCAAAGAGCTGGCAGAGCATCTCCCACCAAACCCTCCGAGTCCTGCACCGCAATCAGATGCAACTCCAAGTGCAATGAAGTCTCAAGAAGGTACAGACATGAAGAAGGTACTGCAGTTCCCCAGTCTCCACACAACCACTAATGTCAGTTGGTGCTATTTAAACTACATAAAGCCAAATCATATCCAGCAAGTTGACCGAAGGTCCTCAGTGTATGCCAGCTGGTGTATTAGCTTGTATAATCCCAATCTACCAGGTATATCCACTAAAGCAGCCCTCTCACTCCTGAGGTCCAAGCAGAAGGTGAGCAAAGAAACCTACACCATGGCTACAGCTCCACGTCCAGAGTCGGGCAGGCTCGTACCGTCCAGCTCCAGGAAGCCAAAAATGACCGAGGTAAGAAAATTACCTTCTATTTTCTTCTATTATATTTGTGTGGGTCAGGGCAGGAGGAGGAAGAATTAGCAGGTAATGGATTTAGTTTAGTAAAGACTGCTAGGTGCCTCACTTTGCAGAGTACTTGCTCTTACTGGGATTGCCTGAGTGAAAACATAAAACACAGTATAAAGCAAAAGAGTGCAAGACTCCTCTATGGCATGACAGCATTTTTTCTATAGTTCAATTTCTGTTAATCTGGTGATCACCCTCATGTAAGAAAGTACTTAGCCCCCAAAATTACACACAAACTTGCCTTTCTGAAATAGCACCTTTATAGATAAATGCTTATTGGATTCCTTATGTTTTGCATATTATTAATAAAAAAGACACTAAATCAATGGAGATGTTTCAGATAATGAGATTCTGACTGTAATTTACCTATCCTATATTTATCAAAAGGGGAGCTGAACACTTAATAGCTTTAAAGGCCAGATTACACAGGTATTTAGCCACCTAAAGTTGCAGAAACACATGTACTAGGATTTTCAGAAGTATCTATAGGATTTATGTGTCTAATGCAGCTGCATTTGTATATCCCGCTACACTAGGCACCCATCTCATTTTGAGGCTTTAAAATATTTGCACGTGTGGCTCTACACTGGAGAGTTAACAGCAAGATGACAGCAATTTTCAGTTCTTATTGAACTATACCAGAAGGTTGTCAGCTATTTTACCTGTGCAGGGCCCCATTAAAGTCTTTGAGCTACCACATGGGCCCAAGGCTCTAGAGAAGATGCTATGGATTATTTCATGGTGCTTTTCCCCTGGTTTTGATGCTGGGAAGTGTGTAAGAGCAGATCTTGTTACGGTTTTTTTATTGGTGTAAAACCATACAAATCCCTCTTAATCCAGGTCGTGATCATGTATGTTAGCAAACAGAACTGCTCTAAAGATTTTGCAATTTTGCTCATTTCATGGCAATTTATACTGATGGATTGTTCATTTTATTTCTGAATCACAAAGTGAACTCTGAGTATTGAATTTATCATAATTTCTGCTGCTGCTCCTTAGAAATATACCTTAAAATCCACATTAGAGATGCAGTATTTCAATGTGTCTTTATTTAATGCAGATATCCCAAGGATGGTGTTTCAGGGAATCAAGAGATAGAGAATTATGTGTCTCTTATAATAATAATTAATACTTTAGATTGCATCTTTACTCCCAAAGGATAATAGTTAAAAGCACTATACACATTGTGGGTTTCATTCTGAAAAAGGTAGAGCATCCACACTTCTCTTGAGTTTGATATGAGATATGGGCGTTTACGAATGCCTAGTAGTGCTTTTAGGTTGCATTGAGGAGGATGACCTCGGTATGGGGTTTAAAGTGTTTATAACCCTGAAGTCATACGTTAAAATCTAGACAGAACTATTTAGGTTTTAATCCTGCATGTTGGTATACCAGCATGTATACCAGTATATTACAAATGGTTTACCCCAAAGAGACTCAAAACATTTTTAGCTGAGACCTTAAAAATTAAGACCAGATGTACATTAAGGAGTAAATGACAATTTAGATACATTTGCATTTTACATTTTTATGTAAAATGTAAAATTTACATTTCTGATGTAAGTGCATCATTCACCTAGAAAACAGCTTAGCTTAGTTAATTGGTGCAAATAAAATAGGATTATTTCAATGGACATGCATTGACCTAGTGACAAATACATAAGTGATTTTGATGAAGTGTTTAATGCAAGTGAAATTTTCAGTTTACTCTTTTAATATCCAGGTTACTGGTCAAGATAAGGTAGAGTGTATTCCTGGCAGCTCAGAAAGCTGCTTAGTGTGGCAGGGGTGAGGCAGCCTGTGAAGCTGCTGGCAGGTGTGGGCCAGGGCTAATCATGAGTCAGCTGACCCAGGTAGCCCACAGGTGAGGCTAGGCTGGGTCACCTGACTCAGGAGGATGGCTGGGCTTATAGCAGGTAAGCCCAGCAGTAAGATCTGAAGCCTGCAGGAGGACTGCAGCTGTGGAGCACCACCACAGAGATGCCAGCTGAAGCCATCAGGAGGGTTGAGGAGGAACTAAAGGGAGGAGGAGGTTCCTAGAGACCCAGACAATGGTCCAGGAGCCTACTGAGAAGCTGAGAGTATGGGACCAGCAAAAGTGGTCCTACTAATGCAATATGCCGCTAGCCTTCTTCACAAGGACACACTGCTGGCTCATATTCAGCTTCTTGTCCATTGTCATCCCCAGGTCCCTTTCTTAGCCAGTCAGTCCACAGGCTGTATTGGTGCATGGGATTGTTTCATCTTAAGTGCAGGACTTTGACCTTGTCTTATTGAATCTCATGACCTTTTCTGAGTCCAGTCCTCCAGTTTGTCTAGGCCTGACAACAAGTACAAACCCTTCTTGTTACCTTTCACATCTGTTGCTAGCTGCAACTCCACTTGTGCTCTGGCGTTCCTGACTTCATCCCTGTATGCCTGAGAGAGACTCTGATATTCCTCCCTAGTTGTTTGTCCAAGTTTCCACTTCTTGTAAGCTTCCTTTTTTGTATTTTAGCTCACAGAAGAGTTCCCTGCTAAGCCAAGCTTGTCTTCTGCCAGACTTGCTAGTCTTCCTGCACGTCAGGATAGTTCATTCCTGTATCCCCACAAAGGTTTCTTTAAAATTCAGCCAGCTTTCCTGGACTCCTTTTCCCATCAGACTGGCCTCCCAGGGGATCCTACCGATCAGTTCCCTGAACAAGTCAAAGTCTGCTTTTCTGAAGTCCAAGGTCCTTACTCTGCTGCTCTCCATCCTTCCTTTCCTCAGGATCATGAATTCAGTTATCTTGTGGTCACTGTTGCCCAAGTTGTCATCCACTACTGCAGTCCCCACCTATTCTTCCTGGCTTATGAGAAGCAGGTCAAGAAGAGTATGGCCATTAGTTGGCCTCTCCAACAGTTGCACCAGGGAGTTGTCCCCAACTCTCTCCAAAATCCGTCTGGATTTCCTGTGCACTATTGTATTGCCCTCCCGGCAGATGTCAGCGTGACTGAAGTCCCCCATGGGAACCATGACCTGTGATTTGGGAAACTTGCGCTAGCTGTTTGAAGAAAGCCTCATCTACTTCATCGTCCTGACTTGGTGGTCTATAACAGACACCCATCATGACATCACCCTTGTTGCTCTCCCCTCTGACTCTAACCCAGAGACTTTCAACAGGCCTATCTCCAGTTTCATACTAGAGCTCTGAGCAATCATACAGCTCTTTTGCAGAAAGCACAACTCCCCCTCCACTTTTCCCCTGTCCATACATTTTAGACAGTTTATACCCATCCGTGACAGTGCTCCAGTCATGCAAACTATCCCACCAAGTCTCTGTTATTCAAGTCACATCATAGTTCTGGTAATGTGAAAGGATTTCCAGTTCTTCCTGCTTGTTTCCCAGGCTGCGTACAGACATTTGAGGTAACTAGCTGATTGCCCTACTTTTTCAGGAAGAATGAGAAAGCCTCCCCTAGTTGCTCCCTCTTGCTTGTTTCCTCCAGGTCACCCATTTCCATGCTTACTTACCTCAGGGATTTGGCCTCCATCCCTTGGCAAACCTAGTTTAAAGCCCTCATGGAGAAGCTCATGAAGAGTTTGGCTTACTGAAGGGCTGTCTTTGTGCATATGGTTTGCTGTGCCTCTGGTTTGGGGGAAGTGTCAGTGGTTGAAAATGAAGTTGTTGTGGGTGAGGATGAAGTGGATGATTTGTATAATCCATATTCCTACAGGTATTTCAGGCAGGGAGCTGTGCCTTCACAGTGTGGGATGATGGTATAAAAACTGGTGACATTGATAGTTGTAAACATGGTTTTCTGGGGGCGGTGACTAAGGAAATTGTGTTGAGGAAGTCTATTGTGTCCTGTAGAAAAAACGTTATATGAGTGACAGCTAGTTTCAGGCTGGTTGTGATGAATCCTGTTAGCTTTTCAGTGACGGTACCACCGTTGGATATGATGGGTCTTCCAGGGTTACCTTGTCCGTGGATCTTTAAGAGCATATTTTAAGCCCATGAAGTAGGAGAGGGGAGTATTAGTAGAAATAGTTTTCCCTGAAGTAGTTTTTTCCCCTTACTGACTTCCATTGATATGGATGATGGCCTTTGAGCTTCTAAATAAAGTATGCACAAAATTAAACCTTATCAAACTGCTGCATCAGAGGATAAATGATAAAGGCACAATCAAAACTTTTCACATTCAAAAGTGTGTGCGTCATATGAAGCAAGTTGTTTCATGAGATCCTATCTGTGTAGTCGCCAAGATTTCATTTAATTTCCTTGCATTCATCCTAGATGCAGTCTTGTTTTTCTTAGATGAGATGAACTGACTTAGTACAGACAGACATAGGGCTGCATGGCAAAAACATCATACGTTATGAAATCTTGCTACCTAGCATCTCAGTATGTGTCTGCCTTTCATTTTTTATTTATTTATTTTTTTTAGCAAAAGGGGCACAGACTTGTCAGTGAAAAGAAAAGAAAGCTTCACTCTAAGAACTTGGCAGCCAAACAGTTTTTGCTGACCTATTTGTGAACATTTGTACTGAGACTTTGCTTAATATTGGTTTTGGGGAAGGGAAGTCGCCTAAGAATTCTCAGTAAACAGTGGTTCATAAAGAAAAAGTATATATGACTCCAATGCAGGTTTCTGAAGAAAAATACTAAGGGTTGAGTTCAAATGTATTTACATACGTATCTTTCCCAGTAATTTGTGTAGTCCATGGAGGGGGTGGAAGGTAACTCTAAAGATAGAAGGAGGAGCTAGAAGTGTAGTGTTCTGCATTCTAGCCTTGGCTCTGCCACACACTCGTGGCGTGACCCAAGACGCAACACTTAGTCTCCTATACCTCAGTTTCTCAATTGTTAAAATGAGAATCCCCATACAGACCCACTTTATAAGAGGGAGATGATTCTTAAATGTGGATTAATTACTATTGTTATAACATTTATATTGCTCGAAATGTGTATGGTACTTTTAAAATATCTATACCACATCCCCTGCTCTTAAGAGGTTAGTGTAAATAAGGCCTGACAAAAAAAGAAGGAGCAAGATCCAGAATCAGAGGCCATCTTTAAAATGTAAGTCCTGGTTACCAAACTTTTAGTCGTGGTAGTCAACAGCATGTCTGGTAGGTTTCCTTCTGCGAGAGCCTGCTGTATGAATGTTTTTGTACTTTTCTAGAGCCATTGAAAATGTGTAATCACTGATTCTTTTACTCTTTCGGGGAGGTAGGTTCATTTGCCTTCACTCCTTTCCAATGAAGGTCGAAAAGATGTAACTAGAACTGAGAAAGAAGAGGATAAAAGAGGAAAATCAGAGGAAGATGCTCCCATAACCAAAAGAGGGGAGCCTGCCAGGATCAAGATCTTTGAAGGAGGGTAAGTATCTCATATTTTTTTCAGACATCCGTTTCTGCCAGTTGCATGAGACCTATCAGTAAAAACAAAGTCAAGTCAGTAAAGTCATCATGTTGTTTTCAGCACAGAATGGCCAAGCGTAGATGGATTTCAGCCATTCTCCTTCTACTTACCTCAGGCACTTTTAACTAAAGTGACCCCAAAGAGCTGCATGTAATTCTAGATGAAGTAAATTTCTTTCCTGAGTTTGCTTTCAAGTTAGCAAGCAACTCATTAGGTCCTCTCTGCAGGTGGTTGAGTGGAGACAGCTGAAGAGCATAGATGTTTCCTGCAGCTGTTATTCTATAGAAGATGATGGATATTTACTAGTTCTTTTCAGAGCCTTCAACTCAGAATAAGGTTTCTAATAGTCTGAATAATCTCTTTTGGTTCCGGGATGTTTTTGGTGGAAGAGGAAGGATGGATTGCATTTTATATACTTGCATTATATATACTTGTTTTTATTCCTATCCATCTGTTTGATTAGTTCACTAAAGTAACTCCAACCAAAAGAGTGCAAGTGCTAAATGTTTACTTTATTGTACTCTTACTTCAAGGTGATTCAGCAATCGTTCTTGCACTGGATTAATATTTCCATCTCTTGACATCTGTAACTGTTATTAATAAATAGTATATCAAATTGATACAGTTACAGATCCTATTTCCTGTATATTTCAAAGGGAACAAAAAGACACTTCAGAAATTCAGAGCACAATATAGCAAACCTTCTGAGTACTCTTGGGTTTTTCTGGTAGAACATCACTTTGTCGCATCAGGGCTTGTGCCTTTCTCTCCCTCTTGTTACCTGTAGACATTTTCTTGTCTTTTAAATATTTAAATTTGATCTACATTTATAATCAAAAAGACAAAATAAGGTTTATGGAAGTATGCTCTGACTGAACAATATATCCCTTGGATCAAAGTATTCACTCAGATTTACAAGTGAAGCTTGTATACTTATAGGCAGTAACAGCAAATGGTAGATTCAGATAAAGAACAGAACAGTAAACAAATAATACATGTAACCATGAAGGAAGGGTAGAGATTCACCTTGCAAACTTAAATAAATATAAGGTCCATTTCTGCCCTACCTTCTGTCGGACTTCAGACCTAACACTGCTAACTACATCTTCCTGCTTATGAAATGGTGAGTGCTTTTGATAGTAACTCGCACAGACTTTATTGTCTAGCACTGAATTAGGGGGCTGACTAGGTATAGCAGGAAAGGAAAAACAGTGGATGAATTGAGTACTTTATGTTAGGATTATCCCTATGTAGTGAATAGGTTCATCTGCCTGTGCAATCCTTGTATTTTACTGTCCTAATCCCAAGGACAGCCTCCAGTATCCACATGTTGTTTCCTCCTGGAATGGAGATATCTCACAGGAGCATGTAGAGTCCTGGCAATTAGATTCCTTGCTGCTCGTGAGTAAGTAGGGCCAAAGTTTGAGTGTCTGAAGTTCACCTTGCATTAGACAAAGTCAATGAGGTTTGTGCAAGGAACTGCACAGAGGAATTCTGCTTGGATGGTCTCCTCACCGCCTCCTCCTCCATTCAGGGTGGGAGGCACTCTATCAGCATGGCCTATTGCAAAAGGAGTCCACTCTGAAAAACATTTTGCTAATAAAGGGGAAATGAACTGCAAGTGTCCCTTTCCATTCACCAGGCGGAATGACATGGATTCTCTCAGCCATGTGATCTTAACTATAAATCCTTTACAGCACAAAACAAAGTAACTTTTCAGCTGCATTTAACATCAAGGAATATACTGTATTTTCTTGCATGCATCATGTCCCAGGATATAATATGCACTTTGTTTTTTTCAAAGGAGAAATGAAGACAAAAAGATTTTCCTTGTAGGAAGCAATTGAGTTGCAGTAGCTAGGGAGCTAAGTCCTGCTCGTTGTTCTGCTCCCTGTGGATAGCTGCAGATTTTACTTCCAGTTTATCCAGTAAGCTGCAGAACCTACGCTTACCACAGTTCTCACATATAATGTGCATTTTAATTTTCAGCACTTGTTTTTGGGGAAAAGATGCATGCATTATGTGAGAAAATATGTTATTATCCTGAACTTACATTTTTTTTTTTAAATGTCACTAGAATTAACTTAAAATAAATGATTATGCTATGTGTAGAAAAGACAATGGCAGATGCTTAGTATCAAAGCTGTTCACTAATGCAGTAGTACGTCAGAATGGGGTACTAAATATTATCCCCCGATTGATATGGAAAAGGAACCATTTGGAGCTCAGGCAAAGGAAGGCAGTCCACTTATGGAAGCACCTGGTGGTCAGTGTCTCTTATAAAACAGGTACAGCTACTGAACAATTTAGCCCCCGTCAGGCTTTCAAATCTATCCATCTGTCCTCTCTCAAAACACTTTCTGTCAGTGCAGTGACAAACCTGCCAGAGAGCTCCACTAGTTCATAGTGCTTTATACAAGATATTTTACCAGCCAGAACACCTCTCCTTCTTGTCTTCCTGGAAAATATTTGTCTGAATTTAGTTACAAACAAAACTATTCCTAAGAAGTTCTTCATGTTCTCCCACATCATCAGCCCAGCCTGACTGAGTATGAGCCAGATCCAGCCTTCGGGCTAGGGCTGGTTGGTTTTAGATCTTTTAGGAGTGTTTCGGTGCTTCTTCTGGGTCAGCCAGAGGAGTTCACAGCAAAGCAATTCCAAATGCTTCTGCAAAGACTGAGCTTAATCCGTCTCTTGCTATAGCTCTCTCTGTTTCTCTTAGCAGTCTTTTTACTTCCTGAAAATCCTTTCTCATTCTCACCGCTGCTGTCAACACTCTTGTGTATTGCCATGCTCTCTGGCTTCACCGTTTAGCTTTACTACATTTTTCGTTGTGACAAGGTTGACATTACTAGCTCTGCTCCCCTTCTGCTGTTGTATTTACTGCCGTGTCCAGCCAATTTGAATTTTAGTGCCTGGCTAGTGAACAGGGGTAAAAGAGACAAAACTCGAGCTCCCATCCCACCCACTAGCCAGTTTTACAGGACAAGAAAATTAACTACACTTGCGCCCTAAAGTTGACTGCTCTACCTGCCTCAAGTATCACTCTTCATTTTTAGATGTCTCCCTATTTGATCTGAAAGATTGGTGGGCTGCTTGGCTTGTTCTTTATGCTCAGGTGGACTTTTTGAGCAGATATGTTTCCTAATTGGAGCTCTACATTACTTGGCCTAGAACATCTGCTTTAGAATCTACTTTCTATGGATCCTGTATAGTGACATATACTCCCATTCAATCTGTATTCAAAGTTGGTTTCAAAATCCAGATATAGGGGCATAAGTGTTCACCTTCAGATTTACATTAGCTTGGAAGTGACCAAAAATGGCCCTTTTGGGATATGATGGCCACATCCAGAGGAGTAGGGATGTGTGCTTGCAGCAGCAGCACAAATAGTAGTGGCAATTTGTGCTGCTACTTTTTGCTTCAGTGCATGCCCCTGCATGTGCCCTTTGTGGCAGGATACATTGTTCTGCTGTGAGTAAACTGCTCGCTTCCAGCTACTCTCTGCTCCCAGCTGGACTCCACATGCTGGGAGGGGGGATGTGCTGTGGCACCCTGTGTCCCGGCCAACAGGAAAGTAGGACTAGGCAACCCAGCAGGCTTCCCCAGTTGCCCCATCTCCACGTGCCTCAGCACAGGAGCTCTATAGTGCAGCCCCCATGCTGGGGCAAATGGATGCAGGGGAACAGCCAACCCAGGGCTGCCTGCTCCTGCATCTTGGGGCATACTGCTGGGCCACATTGTGCCTCAGTGTGGGGTCTCATTTGTCCTGGTGCATGCTATTTTCATGTGCTTTGCACTCCTTTTTTCCAAGGTATTTTTCTGCTAATGGGAAATCCCACTAGTGAATTTTTCCCCTGTGCTGCAAATTAACAGTGCCGCACATGGTTTAACATGTGACAGATGCTGTTTGTGACACTACAGAGAAGTTTGTGCCTACACGTGTGGACACAAACCGTACCTGTCTGCATGTGTGGACACAGCTGATTGGTCTCAGTTTCGTCTCTATAAGTAGCAGCACAGTAATCAGTATCATGAAGTGTTATCATCAGTCAGAATAAGAACTCAGTTCAGTGAAACCATTGTAACTTTTCCCTATTTCAAACAATGTTAAAGTTACAACAGTTTAGCTCATCTATACCGCTATAGGAGCAGTTTGATGTATGTTTATAGTGGAGAAAACGATACCTACTTCTGAGCAATGATTCCTTCGTCATCTAAAATAGTTAAAGGTACATATGATAATAACTCAACATAGAAGCAAGCATATTCTATGTGTGAGCCTTTCTGTAATACTGGGAGCATCTACACAAGATGCTACTGTGCAGTGGTTACTAAACATTTATTTAGTACTTGTATGAGGAAATACTAAATAAATGCATATTAACTGAAGTTATTGTGTAGTAACATCAGCGGATGCCTTTTCAGTGGTGCCACTTCACAGTAGCCTAATGCTGCTGTGCAGTAGCATCTTGGCACAGTTTTTGCCATACAACATTGTCTGTGGAGCTGCATCAGCCGGTTGCGCAGTCAGCGTCTCATGTAGACATCCCCACTGATGCTATTTTGACTGCAGAGACTAGCTACTTGCACAGTTACTGCTCTTCATATAGTGTCACTGGAAGTCAGCTGCATGAAGCAGCCAGCTCAGAGTTTGTACTCCATAAGGAGCTAATAGAAATATCCATGTGGTCTTTCACTGAGGAATATTTTTGTGGTTTGGAACTGTAAAAATGATCTCTGAAGGTCAAGCTGGCCAGTGTTAGTTTGGGAGAACTGTTGTGTTGCCACAGTGGTTCTATGTCACCTTCCTCAATACACTTTGGTATTTCAGAGGCATCTTACCCATTTTGAAACCTTGCATTGTGAAGCAGTAGATAGATATCGACTTGGTTTGAAAGTGAGATCTATGATGGTATCATAATTTTGTCAGAGAAACCCTGCCTGTTTACTGTGCATTAGTGTTTTCAAGATGAAATCTAATATTATTAGGAGTAGTTATGGTCAATATATCGTCTTCTGTTTCATGACCAAATCCTCTGCACTTTACTAGTGTCCATCAGTTGGCTTATTGCACCTGATCAATTGCACTGGGGAGGATAATACCGAGATCTAAGCAAGTTAAACCTGATGGCATTTATTTTAGATGTCTACAAGAACATCACGTAAAAATGGATGCTTCATAAAAGAGGAAGATAAAGGTGAATTCTGGACAAAGGAGGCGCATCTACGTGAGATGCTACATTGCTGTAGCAACGTGCTATGGCAGTGTAGCTCATTGCTATAGTGATGTAGTGTTAGAGGGCACAAACTGTGATGTTGATGCTGTGTTACCCTAGCGACGAGCTACCTTGTTATAGTGCATTGCTATGGCAATGTAGATGCTAAAAATAACCGTGTGTCATCATTTAGGACTTTCTAAAGCAAGTACTAAACGATGGCTCAATATGAATTGTGCCATGGGGGGCATGTGTAGATGCACCCAGTGAAGACAAACTTGTTAACTTTTCTGTTATCTGACTGTTACAGTTTAACCTTCATTTTATCTCCTATGAACAGCCACTTGCTAGCATATTTGGCCTAATTCTCTCATTTGAACCCCTTAAAAACAAAATGTACAGCTCCTTTGACTTCAGTTTAGCTACTCCCAATATATACCTGTGTGTGTTAACTTGATACATTTAATTATATTCTCCTCTCTTTTTTTTTTTCTTCTAACCAGTATTTACACTACTGTAATGCCATTAACTTCAGTGGAGTTTGATTTAAATAGATTTGAGTGAAAGAAGAGTCAGTCTGCCACATTTTAGTCAAGGAAATGGTGTTGGTGTTCTTTCTCTTACAAAATTTTGTGAGTTGATTTGGTATAAGTTGGGTCAGGATTCAAGTCCTTGTTGAGGGTCACTGTTTTTCCTATTTTAATTCCTTTATCCAGTCTGCTTAGGACAGTAACACATCAGTAAAACAACAGATGGCTGTAACATCATCAGTCCTCTAAATTGAGGTCATAATTTCCCTGTAAACACACAATCCCACCCAGGGCTCCCTCGAAAAAGCAAAAGTCTTCCTGGAATAATTCATTCCCAGCCCACAGCTTTTTCATCCTTGTGCAGTACAAATAATTAGAGGTCTGGGTGGGAGTCAAACTTTTAGTTGTGCAGAAAGTCCCTCCGCTGAACGCAGAACACTGCTTTGTAGCACTGTCTTCCAGCTCCCGTGTTATGAGACTGCGTATGGGATTGTAACTATGATGGGATCATACATCTGTCTAACCCAGCCTACATCTCTCTTTTGTAAGGAAAACGGGGAGAGCTTGAGGGTGTTTTATGAGACTTCAACATTGCTAATTCATGCATACATTTTAAAGAAACTCCTTTCAGAAGCCCCTCCACCCCCGTGACTTCTTGCCTTTGTGCATTGGCCTAGGATCTGTGATTGGCCTCTCCTTGGTGATCTCATCCCAGTTATATGACAAACTGTGAAAGCTGCAGTTCCAATACTGGCTGACACACACCTCATGGAAAATCCCTGGCACAACAATACACATATCTGATTACCCCAGAGAAGACCTCCCATTTAAAGAAGCAGATTTCACAATATGCAACTCTAACCCTGCACGTGGAATCCAGTTCACTCAGGGGGTTTCCTTTGCAGCTTAGGTGAGTTCTAGGAATTTACCCTGTTTATTTGGAAAGGAGTGATTTTCCCAGGGACATTGGCTTGAGCACATAATGAGCCATGTATCCACAGAGAAGGAGGAATCTGACACATCTGACGTCAGTATAACACACAAAAATACTATTGTGTGCGTGGGAAATTACTATCCACATGAGAACATTGCTAATTCTCATTCTGCAAATCTGCTAAATCTCACTCAGCAGTCTCAGTCCACTTCTCAGCAGAGTGCTAGAATGAGGCATTGCGTATCTGTGAAGTGGTGAGCAAGTTAATAATTAATTTGTTTGTAATGAGCGTATACTGGAAGTTATTCCTATTATAATAATTTGCATTCTAAATGGTAGGTGAAACGGGCTTTTCTCAGTTGAATTCATGTGAAAACTATGCTGGAGGAGGGGAGAGATTCCTGTGAGTAGAGAGCTTAATTTTTCAGTTAGGGAAATGATCCAAACAATTCATGCCCATGAATTTTGGCTGCCACCAGATTTGGGAAAAGTCTGACTTTCAGACTTGCTGAGTTTACGTGGCTGTGTTCCATTCATTAGCTCTGTAAATGCTCAGTACCTCTGCAAATCTAGATTGAAATATGTCATCGTGAACATTTTTGAAAACATGGGCTTTAGAGTTTCAGACAACACCTCGTACACAAACAGTAATCCTTCGTGACGGGCTTTTTTTTAGAAGTTTTGCTGTGCCTGTTTCTTTAAAAGACAAAGCAACAGAAAAAGTGTTGAGGAGGTTGTGCTGCTCAAAAATGATATGGCCAGTGTCTTTCAAATGATAATGTACCTTAAAATACGAAGAATAGGAGATTTCCTATCATTGCCTAAGGTTTTTGAAGGAGGTATATGCACACCACGTGCTGGAATTAATGGAAGAATTAATATATCAACACTCTGCTCAGTGTTGAAATGCTTTTATGGAGTCTCAAGCTTTGTGTTTTTGGGTTTTGGCGGGGAGAAAGGGGGGAGTTTCTGTCTGTCTGTTTGTTTGTTTGTTGTTTTTCAGTTTGTTACTTATTACAAAAAAACATGTTAATCCAAACCTGACGCCTCTTCGGGGACCTGAGCATAAGTAAGTGATGTCCTAGTCTCTGTTAAAAGGATCCTGGTAGTACCCCTTTTAATAAAAGCGAGTAGAAGTTTTGGCATCTCCTAAACAATCACAGCGCTAATCTTCCTTACAATCTCAACTTGTGAACAGTGCTGGGACAGTGGGGACTAGAGGCATGCCATTCAGTAAGAGAGGACATATAGTTATTTCTCAGGCCTGTTTTGAGTATCATGAGTTTATGCTGTGCTTACAGAACATAAACTAGGGAATTTTTAAGCCCAAGGAGTTTCTAATCCAAACAAGACAAGATACAGGACACTAATACAAGAGAAGAGAGTCTGTGACTTGCATATACTGACCAGAGGGGAAGAGGGATTGTTTGAAGCAGTGGGTTTGCAGGAAGCAAGAGGATGTATTTGATGGAGGAATTTAGAAAATACAGCATAAGGACTGGGGTCAATCAAAACATTTTTTGATTTTTATCCTTTGCACTTCAGTGAAAAAATTAGGTCACAATAAGCTTTTCCATTTGAAATTTAGTTCTGTTTTATTTCAGTCTTTCTTTTAAAGCTCAAAAGGGAAGCACTTTAGGTTAAACAAGATAGTAACCTCAAGTAAATATTGACAACTCTGCTGTGCTTAAAATTGTCAGTGATTCAGAACTGCCCCCCAAATCAGTTTCTACAAGTCGGTTCCAGGAGCAAGGGCAATGTAGTACAAGGCAGGAAGCAGAACACAAAAAGAAGAGAAAAGTGGGAAATCTGAAAGTGCAGAGAGAGCTAGAGGGCACACACAAACAAAACCACACATGTAACCAATTTGGAAATCCAGCTCTGTACATTTAAGTGTGTGTGCATGTGCACGTGTGTGTGCGTGTTCATTGTGAGTAGCTGACTAGATTTTTTAGATGAAAATCTCTTTGAGCCTGGTTACGTGTTACTTCACGCTGCACAAATTTTGATTGGCTTAGTGCTAGCTTGGAGTTTGGAGCAGTCACACTTCTAAGTCCAGAAACCTTCTTGGATTTTACCTAGCTGCGCAGCCGTGACTTGCCACTGGAGGCCTAGTAAGCAGGGAGATTCCTTCCAGCCCTACCTCTCTGTTATTCCCTATGCTCCTAAGGCCACAGCTTGCTCCTTTCCTTTCCTGCTAGTAACTGAGCTCCATCCCTGTGGCTCCAGCAGCACCGTCCTCCATGCACTGGATTCACACGCAACCTGGCTGCTGCCGGGTGGAGGGCAGCCTGCTGCCAGAGAAGCTGCTGCTCTGGGATGGGGTGGCAGGTACTTCAGCCTCCTGGCCAGGCTGAACATCCCTGATGCTTGCCAAGGCCACCAGCTGAGAGGGGAAACTTGATCAGAGCAGGTGGCACTCAGCAGAATGAGTGAAGGTGGGTAGGCTCGGAAAGGAGTGGGAGAGGTTGGGTCAGCAATTGCCGGGCGTGTGTGCGGCTTGGATGAGCTCTCATTAAAAACTGTGGGCTGCGTGGCTCAGAGTCTCCAGCTAGAAGGCTGGGTCAGCACTGAGAAGGGAGGGAGAGGACCTTTTATGGGAGACGGGGATGGTGGGGAGTGCAGGAAGTCCGGCATGCAAAGTGCTGCACTTAGCTTTTGACTGGTGTTGAGAGGGACCCACAGGGATGAAGATGGTGGTTTGGGTAACAGAGAGGGATCAGCCCTGCCACATAACACCCATGTGGTGGTGGGCTGATTGGTGGGTGGGGGTGAGGTGTCTATAGAAAACAGGTCAGGTGGGAAGGGGCCACTGCATCCTGGGATACTGGAGGACTTCAGCTTGGGTGGCACATCTGTGAGGACTGACCGCATGTTAACGGAACAAGAGCTGGATTGTGTGGCTCAGAGATACTCCAGGGCAGGATTAGCGTAACTTTGAGCTGCGTAACAAGTGTTTTAAGCTACTTAATGGTGTTAACATACAGACAATCCAGCGATTAAGACCCCCAGAAGCTGTCTAAAAGTAACATGTAGCCAAAGCCCTTTGTCATGGAGAGGTAACTAGAGGCCTTGTTACACAGTAATTTTAGGTGGCTTCTGGAGCTTTTAGCCTCTGGACTGGCTGCACATTAACATTTTCTAAGTAGCTGAAAGTTATGCCACTTCAGGGCAGAATTACCTTCATTCTGCCTAATTTTGCTCCTGTTCCATTAACTCTTCAGAGCTAGTCTGCCTAAGTTGAAGTCCACCACCATCCTGAGTCAGGGTGGAGATGCTGGGGTGCAGCGGGGCCAGGCATGGCACCTCTGCCTGACTGATCCTGCTGGGCAGAGGCAGCACCGCAGCTCTGGAGTGCCCAGCAACTGTGGTGCCTCCTGGACTGGCTTCCTGCTCTGAATACCTAGGCCTGACTTGGGCTGGCAAGCTGGTGTTCACCCCTTCTGCTGACCCACAGTTGAACCTGCACCCAGCCCTGGACTCCACTGCAGCATGTCATCCATCAGGTGCCTGCACCCCCAGAGCCTGGACACGTGCCTTGATGGATCCAGGTGTCTGGACCAGGGTGGAGTTCAATGGCTGCAACACAGCAGCCCAAGGCCGGTTCCCACTGACCCTACGCTCTGCTGGGCATTGCAGTCTCCAGCTAATAGCTCCCCATACCTAGCTTGCCTGGTGGAGGGGGTACAGGGACAGGACTTCACACCCCCACCGAGTTTGGGAGATGGCTGTGAGTGGCACAGCCTCCTTGCCTGCTGTGTTCTGCCCATGCCTGGATGGGCACTGCCAAGCCTCTTGCTCCATGCGCAGAGCCTCCTGGCTGTTACAAGTTTAGGGGCATCAGGTGACTGCCAAGCACAATGAGCCAGGCAGGGGAAGCCAGTGGCTGGACCCTGTACAGCCTAGCGGAGACTGGGGTCAGCAGGAACTGGACTTGGACTGTCGTGCCGCAGTGGCTAAGCTCTACCCTGCTCCACTCACCCAGCCCCGCTGGGATGTGTCTGTGTCCTGGGAGCCCAATCCTTTTTTTTCCTCTGCCACTTACTACCCTGAGCTGCTGCTGGCTGGCTGGGAAATGATCTGGTCCTGCCTTGGCTCCTAGTCCTGGCCCTGTTCACCACGCTTTTAGTGGCAAGTCACGGTTGTGCAGGTGAGGTGGTTTTCCTCAGAGGCGGTTTTTTGACTTAAGGTGTAACTGCTCCACTAAACCAAACAAAATTAAGCCAATTAACATTTATTCATCTGATAGCATAAGGTGTAACAAGGCCCTGGTTTTCATTTCCAGGTAGAGTGTGGGGTAACTTTGGCTGTAACAATGTCACTCGCCAAAACTGCCACTCACTTGGCGATGGTGCCTGTGTGTCAAGAGCTCATTTAAGAAACAATCTCAGGTTATTAACTTTTAAAACAAGTTATTAATTTGTGATGCAACAGCATGTCGCATAACCATTACTGAGCCTCCATACTCCAAAACACTGTTGCTTTCTGCTAGACCTTGGAGCTTAAATGCTGACACCATTCTGGCTTTAATGGCATTGTTGGCTGTTCTGTGTCTAGTGTTGTTAAGCAGTTGGAATTTACACTGTTTTGAATAGTCTTCCTAGCATTAATGCAGGTGGATGCACAAGTGCAGACAAACACATGTCATTCATGACGTGTGTGCTTTGTTGCTTGGCATTTCCTCTGCCGCCTCCTCTCTGGCTCTGAGTGTGAATAATGCCTCCGTGTGCCTATGGCTGCTGATGCTAAAGAAGGCTTTTCTTTAGTACCAATTATGTTTTTACTGAGTAGTTCCTGAACAAGTTGTTCCTTGTTCCTAAACATGTCCTCGAGAGTGTACAACAGTGTTTAGAGCAGAGAACCGTGACTCAGGAATCTGGGGTTCTGTGCTTGCTTCATAACTCACCATGATTTTGGACAAATCTATTTTCCAAGTTTCAGTTTCTCCCTCTGTAAAATAGGGGTAAACATGCTTGCCAACTGCAGAGATGGGCTACACAGCTCAGGTTTTTTAATGTCTTTTAAAAAGCTTAATACATTTTAATGAGAATTTTTACTGCCTCCCTCCTCCCCGCACATTTCCTGCCTTGACTATGCAACTCCTTTCACATGTCAATTGGAAAGCAGTCTGTAGCTTATTCCTGTTTCTCCAGGAAATTAGACAAATGCAGAAGAATTTAGCCTGGGTTATGGTCTGGTTTTCTTTCCTCTTTTCTTTCTCTTTTCTAATGCATTAACAATGTTTCCTCTGTCCAGCCAGTTTGCTTTCTTGATACATCATCTTTGGCCCAAATCCACAATGCAGCTCAATGTTAATTTTCCACAGCCATCTCTTATAAAAATGTTATCTACTGTTTCCCATCTGACCTTGCAGTAGATACCTTATCTGGAGGGATTTCTCTCATCCTGAATGGTGACCGTGGTGCTGAATCACTTTTGTAATCGATACCATTTGTTCATGGGAATTCCCTCGTATGATGCAAATGTGAGGGACCTGGGGGCTGCATGGCTTTCTTATCTGGTAAGAAGGCACAATTCCATCTAAAGGCAATACTGCCTGGAAGATTATAGTAGTTTTTCTTTCAGTTCTTTGTGGCATTTTGCCCTTTTTCTTCCATGGAAAAGGGAGCTGGCTGTGTTTGCTTTGGGTTAAAATAGGAGAAAATAAAGACAGAAGAGGCCATGAACATAGAATGAGAAGGGATGCCTCCAGGTCACTCCTTAGGAAACATTGGTAGCCAGCAGGGTAGCTTGCATTGCTCTTCCGGTTCTGGGGGTAGGTGCTTTAGTATCCAGGGCTATTAATCTCCTTTCTCCTACACTACAGTATTTACAAATATAAAAACAAAGCATATGCATGTGATGTTCCAGTTACTCTGTATGGGTTGATGGTGACACTCCCAGGTGCTTAGCTCACTCGAGAAGGAAACCATGCTCCATGATGTGCAGAGTCTGAAAAGGGAGGTGTCAGAAAGAAGACAGAAATAATGGAGAATGGGGCGCAGCACGCTGGACAAGTCAGTCCTGTTCACTGCTAGCAGGTTGGCAGATGTGCAGGAGAGCACTAGCTTACAGCTTAGAAGACGGGGAGTCGTGTTCCTGCCCTGCTGCAAATTTGCTATGACCTGTGATGCATTTCTTAACCTCTCCATGCCTCAGTTCCCCACTGACAAAGGGTGACAATGTTGCTTCTTTACCTCACAAGAAAAATGGTATGTGTAGGAATGTGGCTTTTCTGTAAATTTGAAGTCTGGCATTGCAGTTCCTTAGTAACCTCAGCTGATTTTCATGCAGTGTTTTTTTTTTTATGCTCGACTATATATAAAAAAAATTCTAATCCCATGTGATATAGCCATGTATGCTGTTATATATACCCCCCCCCACAAAAACAAATATATATATCCTACTTATGCAGTCCCCTTTGATTTCATTGTCTTTGATCAGGGCCCAGACAGAGGCCAAGGAAAAGGAAGCCCATGCTGTAGCCCATGCTGAGGGACCTCCTCTGGCAGGGGGTGGTTCTGAGTCCTAGTTCAGGAATTATTTATGCATTTTGCATTTTAGTCATTGAACAAAATGTGTAAACCAGTATAGGCAGCAGGGACTGGAACCTGGACAGTGTTCTTAGACCAGTGCCATTGGTGGAGTAAAGCAGAGCATGTAGGGGAAGACAAACACTGAGATTCAAGGTGTTAGTTGGGGTAGGGCTGGACAGGATCCCAAAGGCAAGCATTAGAAATATATAGCAGATAACAAGTGTTAGGGGAAACCAATCTAGGATTTCAAATTAAAAAATAGCAGAGAAGGCAATTTTGGCAGCTTTATTTTTCAGAGACGAGAACAGAGGCAGGAATTAGATGGAGGAAGTTACAACAATCAAGGCGGGACAGGTTAATTAGAACAGAAGAGGACAGTGAGATATCTGATCAAAATGAGGAAAAAGAATTGGTAAATGTTGGCAGGTGAAGGGAAAAGAATAATAAAGAATCAAAGATGACACCAAGATCAGAAGAATGGTGTATATATGTTCATGACAATGGAAACCATGCATACCCATACATGTTTTGAGTTACTAAGGCATGTGTATGTGTTTCTTATCCTGCACATACCTTCTCCTTGGTAAGAATAAATGTTTTTTCCAGGCTAATAGAAGTTTCCATTTAATAAAAGTTAATAGACTAGCTGGACACTCTCCCGTGTCAAAAGAAAACTTTCAAAGCTACAAATATAAAAGAACCCCTATTAAATGCTTCAGTATGTCTGTGATCACTCAGCCTGTCGTTCTACTTTTTTTCTTATATTCACAGACTTGATGGATTGTGTCTTATTTTGAGTCTGTTCAATATGAGCCAAATGTCTGGAATAATAAAGTCTCCATGTTAGCAGAATGCTTCATGTGCTTGGGGCAAACATCAAAATTATAGGCTTCTCATATTATCGATTCAATGAGACAGTCTGTACAATAAATTTAGTGGAAGATTTTAGAAGGCAAAGGTTTTTACCAGATTTATTTAGGATTAGCCAACTTAGCATCTGCGCATCAGGGCAGCCTGTTCTAATACAGAAGTGTAATTTATAGGTACCAGTTAATGTGGTAAATTCTGAGTACTGTACAATCAATTAGAAACCTGACATCCTGCTAGGCCCTCTCCTAAGTAGGGGGAAGAGGACTTTGAGAATGTAGTTCTGAACTGACTTTTATGGGATTTCTTTCTCTGGGCTGTTGCTTTTCGGAGGATGGAAACATTGCTTATAAAGAGATTGACCTATTCTCAGGGAAATTTTAATATAATGCTCCATTTTTTTTAATCTTCCAAGATTCAATACTTTATTTTAGAGTTGGTAAAATGTTAGAAAATAGGAAACCCAAAATATGATGTGAAGTTCTGGGGATCAATTCTGCATTAATATAGCAGTAGAGGTCTGAGTGATGTATTAAAAGTGCCTAAATCCCATTTTCATCAATTGACTTAACCAGGAGCCTAAACACCATTGAAAATAAATGACATGTATCAACTTAAAGTTAGGAAGCATTTTCTTCTGCTTACCACAGTTTAAGGTTCCTAATTTGTTTAAGCATTTTTTAAAAGGAAACCCTGTTTTTGCTTAGTTTCCTGCCAACAAAAGGCAATCATATACTAAAGTGATAGAATAAGGTAGGTGAGCATACTAATAGTAATGAGGAGGTTTACACCTGGGTCTGTTAAGCTCTTTCCTCAAGCTTTGAATGTGGAGAGAACCAGAGCTCTGTTATTTTGTGACTCGTTGTTTCAGAGGATGCTGTGGAGCCGGATTAATTTTTTTTGTTGTGTCTTTTACCTATTGTTTACTTCTGTATATTGTATTGACAGGCACCTGGGGAATTGCAAGTGGAGGAGCCCAGGCAGGTGGTTCAGGACACTGATCCTGGATTCCTAGGAAATGGGACTTCCCAGAGTGTGCAGGATTTGGGCCCCTGAAGCCCAGGGAGTACCTACCTGCCTGAGGCAGCTGGAGAGCACAGGCAACTTCAGGCTGACCACGCACTCCCACCATAAACTGAACAGATGTTTGCTGCAGCAAGGCAACACAAATTAATACCACCTACCTATGTTGCAGCCCCAAATTTGGGGCATTTGTGGTGCAACAAGTGGTATGGAGATTTGTTTGTTTGGGTTTGGCGCCACCAAAAAATAAGTTATGGTGACAAAGGCCATATCTGTGTCTGCCTCAAGCCTTCTCCTCCAATACCCAGCTGTTTCCAGTGCTTGCCCAGCGAATGGAAGATCTGGTTTCTATGGTTCTCTGCTACACGGGGTTTGAACCTACCCTTCTTGTGTCCTAGCAGTGACCTTTTTAATGGTCTTGATGTTCCATTACTCAAGCAATCCTTTATTTTGCAATTGTGATGCCTGTTAGCCATTACAGGAATGTTTCTCTTTGATTCCACAGCCCTGCGGACTGTTTTTAGCTCTAGTTCAATCCCTTAACTCAGGTATAGTAATCTTAATTTAGGTATGGAAGTGACTGAGAGAGAAGTATTGAAGGCACTGCCAAGATGCTTCAGAAGGCTAGATTTTATTTTATGAATATGAATAAGAGACACACATTTAATTATAATGACTACAGGACTAATGGCATTATAATGACTACAGGACTAATGGCACAATATCGTTTAAGTATTGCGACTTTTCTGCCTAGTTAGTTGTATTTTCTTAAACTTTATATATAATCTACCAAATGAGTGCACATTCCAATAGTTATATTTGCTTTTGCTTTTATCTTAAACTAAATAATACAGTCCTAAGCCCCTGAGTCCCTAGCATGTTAATAAAGGATCTAGTTTATCTTTAACTAGAAAAAAAGTTCATTGTGCTATATGTGATGGTGTATTCATCTTCCCCCAGGTTTTAAAATCCTAGATTCACCCATGGGTAGGGGTACCGACCAGAGTCAGAGAAAGCAAGCAGAATTCAGGGACAAGCCAGATACTTTAGGAAAGCAAGAAGTCGAACAGAGAGCAAACTTTACAAGCAAGCCAAGTCAGGAAACCAGAATGTCAGGAAGCAGGCAGAGCTACTAGAGAAGCAGTCTAAAGACAGGAAAAGCCCTGCTGTCCAGACACTTCCCGTTCCTCTCCTTGGTCTTACGTAGGGTGGAGTAGAGCGTTAAGTGACAGGAGCCAGCCGCTTAGTTATCAGGAAATGGGCAGAGCCTTGGGCACTGCTGAAGCTTTAAGGCAAACCCAATCCAGGATCTGGGACCAACAGCAGTTTAGAGTAGACACTTCACTGGTCAGACCAAGGCTCCGAGTTGAAAGCTGTTGGCCTGACGGACCTCTTCGCTAAGAATACTTTATCTCTAGATCTTATTCTTAGTCCTCGTTTTGGTTTGGTTGGAAGTGTTGTACCAGAGCGGTTTAGCTGTTTTGCATAGTCGTTGGATGGAAACACAGTTTTTGATGCAGTTGGGCCCCTTGGCTCTAAAAATCAGGTCAAGCACTTTGAATCGGCAGGTCAAGCACTTTGAATCGGCAAAGGGAATGGATTAGGACCTAATTAATGGACTAAAACAGGGATGTGCTCATGATGACCTGTCCTACTGATCATCTTGGCTGTCATTTTCTGAATAAACTGGAGCTTGTGCTTTAGTTTCACCTTTGTCAGCATATACAGTAAAATATTATATTCCAAACAGATGATGACAGACACATGGAACATTATGTCCAAAACCTAACGCAGGGGCTAAAATTTTCCGCTAAGAGGGCACCTTTACTATTATCCTTCCCTGATCAACTAGGGCCAAGGCTGCACACATAAGTAAGGAAAAACTTCATCCCATTTCCACAAATTAGAAACAGGGGTCCTAAGTCATCATTGTGAGGATGAGGGTCACTGCCCAACTAGTCTCCCAGACAGATTCTTGAAGGGGTGCAGATGAATATGCATCTATGTGAGTGCTCCTGCACATGGCAGCTGAATTTTTGGGGTACAAATGGAGATTTGTTCACGTGGAACAGATATATAACTTGAGAAACGTTATTCAAGTTAGAGCCTGAAAACCTGCCTGAGCATGTAGAGAACTGTGGGGAATCATTTTGAGGTGTTTTGCTAGTTTCCGTAAAATCATCTGTTTGTTGGTTAGTTTGGTTTCTTCTGGGCCTCTTGTATGATTGAACTGGTTTGTGTGCCTCTTGGTTTGGTTAGCAACACAGTAGCTGAGTTTTCAAAGCTTAAATATTTTTTGCAGATGTTTCAGATCAGCAGTAAAACCAGCGGTTTGCAGTGTTTGTGAGTTTCTTGCCATCCTTATTTAAACAGACTATTTAATGACTGAAATGATGTGGTTTTAAAGGTTACAAGAGACCAAGCACTTATGCCTCTCTTTTGAGATTCAGCTGTATTGGTTCCAGGTGCCTTACAAGGCTGAAGGAGGGCTTCTAACCCCTGGGTCATTAGGCTGAAGAGTGCCAGAGCAGCCCATAGTCATAGGTTAGTTTAGATAAAATAAGCACCTTCCTTAAATGTTTTTACGCAAGACCTTCAGTATAAAAATATATATGCTCTACTACTTGAGCTATGGGAGAACTCCTTTAGGGGGGAAATTTGGCAAACTGTACATTTAGTGTGAGCATTTTAGAGGAAAAAAATCACCTGCACTAGGTCATTGTGTTGCAGGATAAAAGTACTAACATATCATAATTAGGGCTGGGAGAAATAAATATATCGGGTGGGATTTCAAAATGATTCACAGAGGTGTGGCATATTTTGCAAGTGCAAGATAATTGGTTAGAGAGAGCATCTGTCGGATTTTAACACAGGGCTACGAAAGGATAATACTACTCCTTCATTGCCTAGTGATCTTGCTGATGAATTCCATTTCTACTGTAGTGGGACAGACGTGGTTTTATATTCAGCTCTCAGTTTGCTTTTCTCTGTGTCCAGCTTTCTTCTTCAAAAGGAAATAATGCTCTTGATTGCAAAGAGACTGTCTGTATCTGCGTTCTTTGTGAACATCATGCTGGTACAAATAAAAAAAATAATTGCAATATTTCCTAATTTGTAAACTGTTTTGAATTCTATATATGAAACATGCCATGTAACTACCAAGTGTCCTTAATAATAATGATTCAAATGAACTATGGCTAAAGACACAAATATCAAACTTTGCCTGAAATTAGTACAGCTCATCTCATAGGTGGTCATGCAATGAAGTGACCTGATTTTGAGACGTGCTGAGTACTTACAGCCACCAGAAAGTCAATAAACTGTGGGCATTGGCTGTTTTGAAAATTGGGCCTCTTATTTAGGTACATCTATGTAACTTCACTTAGCTACAGCTAGCTCACTTGAGGCTTCCAAGACTGAAAATTTTGGCCTTACTATATAGTTACACCATTCAAACCTATATTAAATTGAGAAACTGCTAATACACTGCAAATGACTTGCATCACTTTGCAATACCACAGAAGTAGGAAGGTATCAAAGCAAAAACTGACTGTAGTGAAAGTACTGTGCTGGTGACAGCAGCCTATCAATACAGGACACCTTGAAGGCATGCCTAGTTATCAGTGCTATGCTACTTTTGGAGACCCTGATCATGTTGACACCTGCACATGGATTTACTAAACAGGTCCAGTGACAACAGCTGTGTTCTTCATAGAAGTAAACTGAAGCATGTACAATGATGAAGACTTACAACAGCCTTACAGTAGCATGAAGGGGAAAATTAAAGAGGGGAAATTATAAGGATACGCATTAAACATACGGTCTTTTTCTTGTATGGGGAACTTTGTCATCATGCTACATGCCCTATACAACCGTGATATAGCTATGTAGCACGTGATCTCCTGCCAAAGTTTGCATTATTACATTTTGGGAGTTACATATTTTACCATTTGAAATAACAGTGATTAAACTACTTTGAACTCAGACCCTGTGCTTCGAAAGGGAATATCACATCCCTTCTTTCCTGCACAGTCCCAGAAATGCTGGAGGACATATGACATGTCAGCAGTAACAGCAGCTGGTTATTTTCACAGCTAGTCTCTGTAGCTTTCTTGCTCTTTCTCAAAAGGGTATGAGTTGTGTCACTGCAGTTGTTGGCTGCTGTAATACCAAGGGTCGCATCTGGAGTGATGGGTTCATAGTCTACAGCTTTATGGTTTCCAGCTCTGCTTTAGATGACTCTATCAAGGGAACTCCCAGCTGCATGGCAATCCCACAAGTGTTGGTGGTTTCTGGCAACATTCTGCTAGTAAATGTTTGTCTAAGATGAAGGAAGAGTGATTTCTGGGAAGGATACGCCCCAGATTCTTGTTGGGTTAGTGTCTCCTTAGCTTTTGACATCAGCCTGACTTTAAGAAAATCCCATTTGGAAACAAATATAGCAAATTAAGATTAAAAACCCAGAGAAAAGTTCTGTGCATTTCCCTACTTTTGCCAAAAGGTTTTAGTGAGTTTTCTCCTGAAGAACTGCTTTCTTAGCAGAGAAAAAGGGTGCATCTACATGAGATACTAATTCCATGGCTGACTAATTCCACTGAGCATTAGTGTTTCATGGCAAAAGCCATGCTAATGCCCAGTAGAAATAGTCTACTGTGCATTAAGTGTCATGAAAAAACCATGCACTGATGCTACTGTGCAGTAGTGCTGGTTACTGTGCATTTAGTTAGTACTAGGGCATTGCGAAGATTTGATCCCCGATTCGATTCAGCTGAGATTTGGCCCAATTCACTGGCTGAATCTCCAAGTCCAAATTGAATCAGAGGATCATTTAATCTCTCCAAATTGAATTGCAGCCCTCCGAATCGATTCGGAGATTTGGACATAAACACAGCTTTAAATGTTTTTTCTACATAACTCAAGGTACCAGGTGGCTCATGAATGCTGCAGTGCTGGGGCACATGGAGTGTCCCACAGAAGTGCAGGGGGCTCCACAGTGCACTCAACAGCAGACCCAGAAGTGGACCAGAAGCACTTCCAGTCCACTTCTGAGTGTGCCAGGGAGAACCCCCTCCCTCTCCCAGCTGAGTAACTCATGCCTTCTGGGTCTGTGGGGGCACCCAGGGTCTGCCCGTGGCTGATCGCTAAGCTGCCAGGGGGGACGCGAATGTAGGGGGGGTCCCCCAAGCCTGTGTACAGGACCTCCACCTGACACAGGAGGTACACGGTCCCACTAGGGGGAATGCCTTACTGGATCTGGTATTGGCAACGGGGGATGACATGGTAG